>JAVKPL010014190.1:0-80336 GCA_032173675.1 Gastrolobium villosum
TAGGTGGATGGACAGAGGTGTACAAGGGACTAACTTTTGCAACAGTGAGAGGAGCTGGGCATGAAGTACCACTGTTTCAGCCACAGCGAGCTTACATACTTTTCAGGTCTTTTTTGGCAGGGAAAGAGCTACCAAAATCTTGACATGTTACTATTTAAATTTGATAAACAATCATTTCACCTAAAAGCTCAAGCTGTTAGGTGAAGACCGGTTAACATTTTCATCGGTTTATCTTTTGTGCAATTCAATTTAATTGGTGTCCATAATCCCCCGGAATTGGTGGGTGGAGGCAGCAGCCTGGATACAAAACATCTATTATTTTTTCAGATTAGTGCTTGTGATTTGTAAACAATGTTGTATTGCTCAATAGTGAATGAGCAAAAGAAACTAACAAAAATTGTTAGTTTATTAAAAATTTGTGTGTAAAATTATTTTTTTTTGGTGAAAGGTGCGTAAAATTTAGAAAGTATTCTTACCACGAGAATCTATCTTGGCACCATATGACCAACATAATCTCATAATACATGTTTTCCAAAGAACTCCAATGTTACTTTTGATTTGCAAGTATGTCTGTCAGTAATCCTTATCTACAAAGCCTCTATATAAGTCTTATTCTCTCTTCAACCATATAAAAAGACTACAAAAACCACCGATATAAAAAGACTGTCTTCTACGGTTCTACCATCTATTGGATTCTAATGCCTCACATAAGGTTTCCCACTTTCTTCAGTATCAGCTAATGAATCAAGAACCACATAACGTGGCCCATGTTTTTCTTTATTGACAGACTAGGATAACAGGAGGCATAGAACTGAATTTTTACCATTCAAACATCAATAGGACAAGGATTAAATGTGGGAAAACGAAAGGTCCACCACTATTTCAAATAACTCCAGGATTACATTTCTGAATTATCAAGATTGCAAATTCGGAATCATAGTAAATGAAGAAATAAGCCTATCTTCCATGTTTTGGTAAGCAAAATTGAGGCCCATGTCATAGTCTAGAATAAAATATTCATCACTTCAATCCATCACTAAGCCCTGGCGGCATTCCTAAGCTCTGTGCAAGATCACTCATCCTTTCCTTCATGGCCTAGAAATATAAGCAATAAAATGCTTTTTCAATTCAATAAGCACAAATGCAAATGAAATTTTATTCTTCCTCTTGAAGACAGATTTTTACCTGGACACTCTTCTGGTGTGCATCCTTGTATGCCTCAGTGATTAAAAGCGAAAGTTTCTGCAAAAACAGGTGTTTGATAATAAATAGTAGTTTATCCCTTGCATTCAAGACCATAATTTGGTTTATAAAAGTTATCAGCTATCTGTTCTCAATAGATGAAACCACATCTATTATTCTGATGGGCCCCTGACCTGTGTGTATAGGAGAAGGGGAAGAGGGAAGGAAGGGGAAATGAAGAGATGGGCCCAATGGCGCCTGCGTGTGTATATAAGAAGGAAGAATGATGGTAGAAGACTAGAAGGGGTGATGAGGGAATTCCAACTAAGAGAGAATGGGGCAGTGGAGGATTTGGTTACTGGGACATAGAAGCATAACAAAACAGACAGCTGGCGGTATGTTAATGGAGAGGATGATCCGACATGATTGGAAAGAGAGAGAGCTGATTTGATTATACGGAGGGTGTTGGCGGTCGTAGTCGTAGTCGTAGAGAGGCATAACAGAATTTTGGGTTAAGTTTGGTGGCCAAAGCGGGTTAAGTTTGGTCATTCGGGCAAAGGGTAAGATGGGTTATCTCGATAGGAAAATTAAAAAACCTGCCAAGAATGCTTCTGATAAAAATTGGGAGATTAATAACTCCTTGGTAATGGCATGACTGACCAATTCCATGGAACCCATATCAGCCGAACCTATTTGTCCCTCGATACCGCCAAGAAGATTTGGGATGTTGTTCAACAAAATTATTCTGATCTAGAAAATACCTCTCAAGTCTTTGAACTGAAAAAAAAGTTGAAAGACTTGCGTCAAAGGGGAATGACCATTATTAAATATTTTACTGCACTAACAAATTTATGGCAGGAACTGGATCTTCATTATGCAAGCGACCTCAAAGGATTGGAGCTAATACCCAGTTTAAAAAACACTTGGAGAAGGAACGGCTTTATGACTTTCTTGCTAGCCTCAACCAAGATCTTGATGAGGTTCGTGGTCGAATATTAGGACAGCGACCGTTACCATCACCTGCTGATGCCCTTGCTGAGGTTCGAAGAGAAGCTAGTAGACAGAGAGTTATGCTAGGAGAAAATGAATCAATTGATAAGTCTGATGATATATCTGCATTGGCTGCCAAATGTACCATTGATCATTCCACTGGAGAATCAAAACAGGATGGTCGTCCACGGTGCACCCACTGCAATAAAATTCGTCATACCCGTAACAAATGTTGAGAAATCCACCGGAAACCAGCAAATTGGAAACCTAAAGGGCAGAATAAAAGTCGCGCATATCAGGTTCCTACTAATGACAAGGTTGACAAGCCTTGTGCATTCTCTAACTCTGATGGTGTGTTTCTCATCAAGACTCAATTTGAACAACTTCAGAGGCTTCTAACTCAACCTCCTAAGGCCACTAGTAATGTGGCCCAACAAGGTACAATTTTCCATGTTAATAATCAAAATTGTTGGATCCTTGATTCTGGAGCCTCTGACCATATGACAGGTAATCCGACCTTGTTTTGTTCTTACACTCTATACTCTAAACCCTCTTGGGTCAAGAACACCAATGGCAGTTTCTCCCAAATTGCAGGACACGGAACCGTTAAACTTTCTAAGCAAATTAATTTGACATCAGTTCTTCATGTTCCTCCCCTGGCTTGCAATCTCATTTCCATTAGCAAGTTGACTTTTGAGTTGCATTGTTTTTCTAAAAAATTTCCACATTGTTGTATTTTTCAGGAACAGGACTCGAAGAGAATGATTGGCAATGCTAAAAAGGATGGTGGACTTTACTACTTTGAGGAGGATGTGACTCATGAAGCTATTTTTGTGGGGAAAAAACTCTATGTTTCCTTTTAATTCATGTAATGATGTTATGTTGCGGCACCGTAGGCTAGGCGATCCCAATTTTACCTATCCTCAGAAGTTGTTACCAAACTTATTTATTAATAAAAGTTCTAGTTTGTTTTCTTATGATATTTGTCAACTTGCCAAGCATATTTGTGTTCATTATCCTTCTAAAGCTCACCATGACTCTTCCCCATTTTCTTTAATTCATAGTGACATATGGGGTCCAGCCCGTGTAAAGAATATTTTAGGTACTCGATGGTTCATTAACTTCATTGATGACCACTCCCGAGTTTGTTGAGTATACCTTCTGAAGGATAAGTCAGATGTTGCATCCCTTTTTAAAAAATTTCATGTCATGGTTCAAACACAATTCCAAGTTGCTATACAAATTCTTCGTACAGATAATGACAAAGAGTATTTTAACTCTACTAATGAATAAATCTCTCTCACAACATAACATCCTTCACCAAAGCTCGTGTTCTGACACACCCCAACAAAACGGAGTTGCAAAAAGAAAAAATCGACATCTCCTTGAAGTTGCTCGGCTCTTATGTTCAATGAGTGTTCCTAAATACCTTTGGGGGGAAGTCGTTCTCACTGCCTCGTACCTTATCAATCGAATGTCATCCTGGACTCTCAACTTTCAGTCTCCTCTTTCTAACATTCCTTCCGAGGCATCTCCTCTCTACCTCCCAAGTTATTTGATTGTGTCATATTTATCCATATTCCCTCTCATCAATGGTCCATGCTTGATCCCAAGTCTCTCTAGTGTGTCTTCATTGGTTATGCTCCCACTCAACGTGGCTATAAATGTTATTCACCCTCTCTTCGTAAGGTCTTTGCCTCTATGGATGCCACATTGTCTGAGACTCAACCTTTCTTTCCCCTGACTTCACTTCAGGGGGAGTCTATAGGAGCATATGAAGATCAATCATGTGAACCTAATGATGCCACAATATTACCTCTACTATTGGAAACATGGGGAGCTACAGAATCCTCACCATCAGGAGCCTCCTCAAAATGGGGATAAGTTTATAGCAGGCGAAAGCCTCCTCAAAGTGTGAATAACCAAGAGACTCTACACTACCAGGATTCTGAACCAAGTTCTAGTTCCAGCACCTTGACACTTAAGTTCCAAGACGAAAATGATCTACACTTGCCCATTGCTCTCAGAAAAAGTACTCGATCTTGTACTACTCATCCTATTTCTAATCATATTTCATATGAAAAGTTGTCCCGAGGGTTTCTTGCTTTCAATACTATGTTGAACAGTTCAAAGATACCGAAAAATATACATGAAGCTCTCAATGATCCAAAACAGAGGGATGTTGTCTTTGAAGAAATGAATGCTTTAGAAAGAAATGGAACTTGGGAGATAGTGACCCTACTAAATGGGAAACAGGCAGTAGGATGCAAATGGGTGTTTACAATAAAATTCAATGCAGATAATAGCATCAACAAATACAACATACAAGGCAAGATTGGTTGCGAAGGGGTTCACCTAAACTCATGGAATAGATTATCATGAGACTTTTGCTCCAGTTGCTAAGGTCAAAACCATCTAAGTTCTCTTATCACTTGTTGCCAACCTAGGTTGGCCTCTGGAACAGTTAGATGTGAAAAATGTGTTCCTAAATGGTGATTTACATGAAGAGGTCTATATGGATCCTCCACCTGACTTTAAAAAGGGAGATGGATCAGTGTATAAACTAAAAAAGTCTCTCAATGGGTTGAAATAGTCTCCTAGAGAATGGTTTGAAAAATTCACACAAGCTGCCAAAGGAAAAAGGTTCATTCAAGCACAGACTGATCATACTCTCTTCCACAAACACTCTAAGGATGATAAAATTGCTATTCTTATTGTGTACGTGGATGATATAGTTCTTACAGGTCACAATAGTGAGGAATTGAACTCCTTGAAGAAGTATCTAGCAGCTCAGTTTGAACTAAAGGACCTTGGAACTCTCAAATATTTCCTTGGTATGGAAGTTGCTAGGAGCAAAGCGGGCATCACTCTCACAAAAAAAAATATATGTTCCAAATCTTTTGTTAGAAACAGGAATGTTAGGCTGTAAGCCTGCCGAGACACCTGCGGAACCTAATACCAAGTTAGGTATTGAAGATGGGAACGAGGTGGATAAAGAGCAATATTAGAGATTGGTTGGCAAACTAATATACTTATCCCACGCGCGACCTGACATTGCCTTTGTAGTGAGTATGATTAGTCAATTTATGCACTCACCCAAGGAGAAACATCTAAGTGCAGTCTACAAGGTGCTTAGATACCTCAAAAACACTCTAAGGAGAGGATTATTTTTTAGAAAGGAGTATAATAGGACATTTGAAATCTACATGATACAGATTGAGCAGGTTCATCAGTGGACAGGAGATCTACCTCAATCTATCGTACCAATTTGTGCGGAAATCTTGTTACTTGGAGAAGCAAAAAGCAAACAGTGGTTGCAAGAAGTAGTGCTGAAGCAGAATTTCGAGCTTTAACTCATGGAGTTTGTGAAGGAATCTGGTTGAGAAGACTTCTTGAAGAGTTGAAAATTTCATATTCCCTACCAATAAAACAATATTGTGGCAAAAAGGAAGCTGTCAGCATTGCTCAAATCCTGTACACCACGGTTGAACAAAGCACGTGTAAGTTGATTGCCACTTCATCAAAGAAGAATTAGATGATGGAAGTGTGCGTATGATGTATGTTCCTACCAAAGAGCAGATTGCAGGTATCCTCACTAAGGGCCTACACCGTCCAGCCTTTGAAGACTTGATTGGCAAGTTCGGAATAATCAACATTTACCTCCCAACTTGAGGGGGAGTGTAGGAGATTAGGATTAAAATATTTCCGTTTTTATTTTCTATTAGTTAGTGGATACGTTTTTATTTTCTATTAATTAGTGGATAGGACTAATGACTCATTGTTGAATCATCCTTATCTATTTTTTCTCATTCTCTCTTGTATAAATCTCTCTATGGGTGCAAACCATTTGTATCAATTCAGAAAAAAAACAATTCTTTTATATTTCATCAGGAAGGATCGGCGTTTATCCGTTCTCTTCTGATGGTAGAGCATAAAGATAATTGAAGAAACTTTATTTGGTTGTTATCTCTGTATATTTGTTTATTTAAACATCCAATCCTGTGTCACCTAATAGTTGTGTGCTATTGATATATAATTTGACAGAAAAAGCATATATATAATCACAAAATCATTTGAAATTTTTACTCACTTCTGGTCCCAATTCCATAGCTGCCTCAGTAATTTCAGTTCGTATAGGTTGCTGGTTCCCAGACAGTGTTACCTAAAAATTATACTTCATTAAAAATGAGTTTACAAACGAAGTCAAACTCACCAATCAATATATAAATGTTCATAATTCAATTCAACACATCATGATGATGAATGAAGTTAAAAAAATAAAGGAGTTACAAAACATTTTTTATACATTAAGTACAACTGAACCGTGATATTGTTCCAAGAAAAACCCCATCTAATCTAGATTATAAAATATTTATAAGATTGTATAATAAAGTTCCCCCTTTTAACTTTCAAAAGGAAAACTAAATAGAGAGAGAGAGAGAGCACAAAAATCATACCTTTATCAACTCACCCTCACAATAACCATCAAACTCTGCTCTGCATAATAGAACAAGACAAATAACTGATTCAGAACAACTTCTATGACTCAAGAAAACAAAAGCAAAAGCTATAATAGTACAATAAGAGAGCTATACACAGCAAGTTCTTTCTGCACCCGCACTGCTTCAACTTGGACAACCATTTGTGCCTTCTTTACAGTCTCATAAAGATTTTGCATATTTCCAAGAATTCCTGCCTAAATTGATTCCCCAATAAAGTGAAATCCGTCAATTATGAATATCAAGCCCAGTCAACAAAATACACACAACCAACCAACAACCTATGGAATTGGGAGAATGAGAATGAGATAAGTACATCCTAACCATTGGCAAAAAATAAAAAACCACTTAAAAACTCATGACTGCTCTAAATAGCCACTTACTTGGTTGGTGTTTTAATCCTATGACCAAGATCATTACAACACATGGGGTGCATAGTTCGCCCGTCTTTTGAATATTGGGCATGCCCTAGGTCCTTGGGCCAAATTTTTGGGACTAGCTTTAATGGTTTGGTAGAAGTAAAAAGGCTAAATTTGTATGGCTAACGTGCAAAGTTAATAATTTGGTGCTTTTGGTTGTGAGTGTAATACATTTTTAAAGGAGGTTTCTTCAGCTCTACAGCTGATTTGCGGAAACATTGTGCGTTTTGTTGCTGTTTTGTATGAAGCTCATGATCTATTTAAGGGGGTTTCCCTAATACATAGGCCGAGGGATTGGGTAGCTTTACTCTATTGATGTTTTCTCTTTTTCTTTCTAGTTTTTGTTTTCGTTTTATGCTAAAAAGGATCCCTTATCCTCTGGCTGTTGGGTGGGGGCCTCTTTAATGGTTTATATTATATTCTTACAATGTTGGGTAAGGGCCTCTTTAATGGTTTATATTATACTCTAACAGATGCTAAGCCTGAGAGTGCAAAATTACCTAGCCGAAGGAGTCCTTGAAACAAGACTGCTTGATATGTATGATTATGTTGATGGCCTATGGCTGTATGCAAACCACTGTTTATGAGGTCGTTGGAGGAAACTAAGAGAGCTTAGATAGACATATGGAAATGTGGAAATCACTCCTAAGATACAATAATTATATTATGAGATATTTTCTGGATATTTCAATAGCCTCCACCACATATTTGCATGGAAATTCCTTATGGGTTGCACTGAGCTCTTTTCAGGTTAGGTTAAATATCGGACCATGATGAAAAGAAGGAAAAAATCCACTTTATAACAGTATTATCGCACAAATTGTTAAATTCCACTTTCTAGAAGTGGTGTATGTGAAATAGGAGTAGATGGCTAATATGAACATTGTTTTCCTAATATATAAAGAATAAATTCATCAAAATAAAGAGAAGAAAATCACAACGAATTTGGAGGATGTTAGAATATAATATAAATCATTAAAGAGGCCCTCACCCAACAGCTTAAGAAAATTTCACAAGAGAAAGTGGGGGGCGGTGAAGATCGAACCCGTGACACTGAGGCTCTAATACAATGTAAAGAACCAATTCAACCTAAAAGTGGATAACTGAGAAGTTTTCTGATTAATAAAAAATTATACTTCTTTCAGACAATCAGACTGCACTGCAACGCTTTACAGTCAATGACTCCAGAATCTAGACTAGGGGCTCATTAACAGTGATTTCCATACAGCCACTGGCCATTAGTCTAATCCAATCTACTCAAGTAATTATATTTCAATTCAAGGACTTACTTGAAAACCGAAGGTGAATATCGTACTTTTTGGCAATTATTTCAAGGACACATTTGGAAGGTGACTTTACAATTATATATAAGGAAAAAATTTCAATTGAAAAATAGGCATCAAATGGAGGGAGGTACTAAAAGGTTTGATGTCAGTTTCTGTGCAGAGACCCTCATACTTAATAGAGTCTCAAAATATATTCTGTATATGTGTCTTTCTAATGAACTTTTACTTTGCACCGTACAAGAAGTTCAAGAATAAGAGATAAGTTATCACTGAAATTCATGCTTTTTAGAAGAGTAACTCTGTTCTTGAGATATCATGTCATGAGAGTTCTGCTCATCTTATAACTCTTATATCAATGATTCATTTCTCTCTTCGACGAAATATAAGAATATACATTATCCAGTTTAAACAAACAGGAGAAGAACAAACACAGTAGCAAAATGAAACCTAAATGCTTTGGTCAAATAAACATTTCAAAAGGCAAAATAATGTTCAGTAACCATTACCTTGTATGTGAATGACATAAGTAATCAGATGAGAAAAATGGATACAAAAGAAAATAAGCTCCTGCAAGAGAAAGCTAACCTTAGAAGGTGCATCATCACTTTTCTCATTATTATCCTTTTTCCCTCCAAATAAGCCATATAATTGGAAATATCTTTGGCCATGTCCAACTTTTTGACAACCACGCTGAGAAAATATCTTCATATCAACAATATTCGAACAGGAGTTGAGTTTACCTATATAATAATAGAAAATGATTAGAAACTTGTGGATAACAAATCACCTTACATAACCTGGTTCTCAATCTAACCTCTTCTTATTTAGAAAACAACTCTTTGAATAAAAAGCATCCTCAAGCTCTCAATTACTCACCATAAGAATAAACTTATTAACTTCAAGTTAATTTCATTCTTCAACAGAATTAATATAAAAAAAAAGGACTTATAGGAAGCAAGAAACTACATAAATAGGGAAGAGGCTGCACTGCCCTATTATCCATCACACCCACATCTCAAAAAATTAAAAAATAAAATAAAGACCATTAAGCATAAGTAAGCAAAGAAAAAAGCACAATGCATTCAAACTTATTCATAACCGCATAAGCTAATTCAAACACAAAAACAAAAGCAAAAAGTGCCCAACTTTATGCACTTTGTCGGCACCCAAATGAAAAATGAAGGGAGAGAGAGAGAGCGTTACAGAGAGAAGTTGATAGAGGGGTATGCTTTTTCCGGTCACTGAGTCTAACCGTGTTTGATAATTGACTAGTTAGAGAGAATGTGGACGCCATTAGCTTCCACGAGCAGGGAACAACAAGAAGAAGTTTGCAACTTTGGGTTTTGAGGGGGATGGAAACGGTGACACAATACATGTATTATTGTTATTGGATAATATATGAATTTTCTTTTGCTCGTTAAATTTAGTGATTATCTTCTATGTATAAAAATAAAAATATGTTACGTTCTTTTTCTCTTTCTTCTCTTCACATGTGATCAAAAGAGTCCAACACACTTTTATGCATGTATAAGTGATGAAAATTATCTCTTATAATGAAACCCAAGATCCTAAATTTATTGACTTTAGAGGACGTTATTCTGTTCAAGTCATTAGGTTTGATTTAGTGGTGATGGATTTTCATAGTTTGATTAGGTTGCGTTCAACAAGTATGTATGTTCGGAGTCTAAATTAGATCGATTTTGAAATAAAAATTATTTAATCAATCCCTTTGGTTTGACCATTTAATTATCTATTTAGTTTGGATTTTATTTTTTTAAAATGCAATACAATCCAATTTTATTCGGTTTGGATTGAATCGATTTTCGATTTTTTTAAAAGTCTAAAATTTCACCCATAAAAATACTAGCTATATCAAAATAAAGTCATACAAGGTTACAAAACACTAAAAAATTCAAGTATTAAAATTCATAAAGAGTTAAAATAGATTAACATACAATAAAAAAAATTAAAATAAGATAGTTTGCTATCAATAATATTCAAAATGCTAACAAGATATCAGGTCACCATCTCTCGCTCCTATAGGCTATAACCTATTTTGCACTGACACCGACACGAGACTCGACATTCCAATATGTTAATTCTAAAAAATATTAGATTTTGACACATTATGACACATTTTCATACTAAATAATATTTTTAATTTATGTAGTGTATATTATATTTAATATTCAATAATTTAACCAAAAAATGATACTAAACTTATAATACTCATCAATTTTGCAAAGTAACATAAGATATAAATATTTATCAATTTTGCAAAGTAACATAAGATGTAAATATTTATTATTATATTTTGAGGGCTTTATCTATATAATGTTACGGGATGTGTGTTAGGAGTGTATGTATTGTAGGGTATTGTGTTCAATTCCTTGTAATCTCCAAAAAAAAAAAATCTATATAATGTTACAGTATAAACAAAAACAAGTTTCCAGATCACACAATAAACTGGTGGGGTCCACAAGTTTATTTTTCTTTCTCCTAATTATTGTCTTTGCTGAAAACTTTTGTCTTGTCCTCTAACATTATTGTTGTGTTTCCCATATTTTCAAATTAAAAATCTCTTATACACTCTAATGAAATTTATTTGGTATCTATTTTTAATTTTTATTATATTTGGTAAAACATAATTCATTTTCTCATGATATGTAATGAAATTTCAAATATTATAAACGTCAGAGCGTGTTGGAGTGTCGGGGAGTATTGATGTAACACCTCATTGTACATTGGTTTGTTATCATTACATATGATATCAAACGTAGTTACAATCAAAACAATTGAATTAAAATATGGCTTATATTTTTCCTTTTTAAAACATAACATTTATTTCTTAAAACTTTTTCCGTATTTATAATCAATTTGAATTGTAATTACAACTCAACTACAATATGGAATATTTAAAACTAGCTTAACACATCATACAACTATTATAAGACACTACCATGAGGTTCCCATACACCTCATGGCTTCAATAACCGACCATGGTGGTAACCTCCCATCAAAATGGACAGCACTCCGTCTATTTTTCGGACAACTAGTGACAAATCCCACTACACTTTTCCCATTCTTGTTACTTCAACAATGTTCACAATTATGTATTTTTCTTTTTAACTTTTAAAATATGTAATATAATTGAATACTATAGGTGGGAAATGCTGTGACTGATAACTACTATGATGGGGTTGGAACTGTCACGTATTGGTGGAGCCACTCTATGATATCTGATCAATCATACAAAACTATCCTCAAATACTGTAATTTCACTGAAGAAAAAACATCTAAAAAATGTGATGATGCTGCGAGTTATGCAGTTAACCATGAATTTGGAAACATTGATCAGTACAATGTCTATACCCCTAAGTGCATAACATCACACAACAATACCAAAAGGTACATGAGGCACAAAAGAGTACAATTTTACTATTAAGCACCGATACGCCATTTTCGATACGTTCTCGATGATACAGGATGTCGATTACCAAACAATATGTGTCCAATACGTTTCCGATACGCGTATCCGATACGTTGAAAAAAAATTTAAGGAATATCGGTGCTTCTTAGCTGAAAACTATGCAAAGAAATATTATAATCGTCGTGATGTTCAGAAAGCAATGCATGCAAATGTTACAAACATTCCTTACAAATGGACTGCTTGCAGGTTTGCTTTCTGACTTAATATGTTGTAACTATTAACAAAAATAGACTATGCTTTCAAAATCAAAAAACAAGATTCAATTTCTCTAATGGAAAAACTTTTAACATGTAACTTTCTTTGGTTGAACAGTGACGTGCTCAATAATCATTGGAAGGATTCTGAAGTTTCTATATTGCCTATATACAAAGAATTAATTGCAGCGGGTTTGAGAATATGGGTTTTCAGGTATACTTTAATTTCTAAAGATATACATAAACAGCAGCAATATTATTTCTACACTTGAATTTTAAAATTTTCTTTTACACCAACCTACCTTTCAAGGAATAAAAAAATAGAGCAAGAGTAAAGAGATCTGGTTTAAAAAAAATAAAAAAATAGAACATTACTTTTTGACAATAAAATTACGAGTTAGTATTTGTGCAAGACTAGTACTAATAGGTTAATTTTGTTAGTTTAAAAAATTGATACATTTCAGGCATGAATTTATTTTATTTTCTTAAGAAGAAAATCATGCATTGCGGAACGGCAACAGAGAAAAACATTTGTCTTTTCTGAGGTGACTTTCCCTTATATTCACTGTAATAAAAGGATAAGCATGTCTTCTAATCTTGTCTTCCTCATTCCTCCCCCATCCTAATCTTGTTTTCCAAACATCAATATTAAAGGGTGTTATCACATACACATCACTACTACATCATCCACAACTCTTAATAGCTAAAGAGTTTAACTAGTTTGCATGACTAGATAAATTAAAGGGATATATACTTATTATACAATATAAGAATAGCTTTCTCAAGCTACACTCACATCGTTTTGTGTCCCAATATTTTCAATTTTTTAATTTACTTTTTTTCAATAGGACCCACCTGATGATGTTTGTGTGTTGCAAAAGTGCTCATCTTATGTCACATAAAAAGTATAAACTCCTAAATTAAAAGCTATAAACTGTAATAGTATTCTTCAATAAAGTGATGTGTGTAACTGATATGAGCTTTTACAATACTCTTTAGATACGAAACCAAGCATCTCTGATTTATTTTTGTCACATTATGTAAATTCTTATAAAGTTTAGATTGCTCATTTCTCACATTTCTTCTATCCAGTGTAAAACAACTAGTCCCTTTAATGTTGAGGTGTGATTTTTTTTGTTTTTTTGTCATGGAGAGGGTAAAGGGATGGACAAAAAGGTATGGTGCCCCTTGAAAAACCTAACTCATCCCTCATAAATTAACTCATCCATCTGTGGTGCTGTGTTGTTTCTATTTCACGTATAGCAAAGCACTTAGATTAGAGGCATGCATGCTAGGGAACTATAATGCAAAACCTTATGTGGGAGTTCCATGGATAATTATGGAGACAATCTGATCTCTGTATAATTAAAATGCAACACCACTGCTTTTGTTATAATGCAGCGGAGACACAGATTCAGTGGTTCCAGTAACTGCCACTAGGTTTTCTCTCAACCATCTCAACCTCCCCATTAAAACTCGTTGGTATCCATGGTACTCAGGTCAACAGGTACTTACATAAACTGAAACCTATGTTAAATAGAAACTCAGGTTTCCAAAGCCCTCTTGATATCATCATCGCTCTTTGTTATGGTTTATATAGGTAGGTGGATGGACAGAGGTGTACAAGGGACTAACTTTTGCAACAGTGAGAGGAGCTGGGCATGAAGTACCACTGTTTCAGCCACAGCGAGCTTACATACTTTTCAGGTCTTTTTTTGCAGGGAAAGAGCTACCAAAATCTTGACATGTTATTATTTAAATTTGATAAACAATCATTTCACCTAAAAGCTCTAGCTCTTAGGTGAAGACCTGCTAACATTTTCATCAGTTTATCTTTTGTGCAATTCAATTTAATTGGTGTCAATAATCCCCCGGAATTGGTGGGTGGAGGCAGCAGCCTGGACAGAAAACAGCTTTTATTTTTTCATATTAGTGTTTGTGATTTGTAAACAATGTTGTATTGCTCAATAGTGAATGAGCAAAAGAAACTAACAAAAATTGTTAGTTTATTAAAAATTTGTGTGTAAAATTTAGAAAGTATTCTTATCACGAGAATCTATCTTGGCACCATATGACCAACATAATCTCATAATACATGTTTTCCAAAGAACTCCAATGTTACTTTTGATTTGCAAGTATGTCTGTGAGTAATCCTTATCTACAAAGCCTCTCTATAAGTCTTATTCTCTCTTCAACCATATATTGTATAATCCCCGCACATCAAGGGAAGTCTACAAAAACCACCGATATAAAAGACTGTCTTCTACGGTTCTACCATCTATTGGATTCTAATGCCTCACATAAGGTTTCCCACTTTCTTCAGTATCAGCTAATGAATCAAGAACCACATAAGATAAAGACTAGGATAACAGGATGCATAGAACTGAATTTTTACCATTCAAACATCAATAGGACAAGGATTAAATGTGGGGAAAAGAAAGTTCCACCACTATTTCAAATATCTCCAGGATTACATTTCTGAATTATCAAGATTGCAAATTCAGAATCATAGTAAATGAAGAAATAAGCCTATCTGCCATGTTTTTGTATGCAAAATTGAGGCCCATGTCTAGAATAAAATATTCATCACTTCAATCCATCACTAAGTCCTGGCGGCATTCCTAAGCTCTGTGCAAGATCACTCATCCTTTCCTTCATGGCCTAGAAATATGAGCAATAGCATGTTTTTTCAATTCAATAAGCACAAATGCAAACAAAATTTTATTCTTCCTCTTGAAGACAGAGATTTTTACCTGGACACTCTTCTGGTGTGCATCCTTGTATGCCTCAGTGATTAAAAGTGATAGTTTCTGCAAAAACAGGTGTTTGATAATAAATAGTAGTTTATCTTTTGCATTCAAGACAAAAATCTGGTTTATAAAAGTTATCAGCTATCTGTTCTCAATGCATGAAACCACATCTATTATTCTGATGGGCCCTTGACCTGTGTGTATAGGAGAAGGGGAAATGAAGAGATGGGCCCAATTGAGCGCCTGCGTGTGTATGTAAGAAGGAAGAATGATGGTAGAAGACTAGAAGGGGTGATGAGGGAATCCCAACTAAGAGAGAATGAGGCAGTGGAGGATTTGGTTACTGGGACATAGGAGCATAACAAAACAGGCAGCTGGCAGTATTTAAATGGAGAGGATGATCCAACATGATTGGAAAGAGAGAGAGCTGATTGATTATGCGGAGGGTGTTGGCGGTCGTAGTCGTAGAGAGGCATAACAGAATTTTGGGATAAGTTTGGTGGCCTAAGCGGATAAGGAACTGCTCCCTGCAGCCTATGAGTATTTTCATTCTTGTTTTTCATCTATTTTCCTCCTGTTTCCTGTGTTTTCCATAGGATGTCCTCTGTTGTATGGAGCTGAGCTCCCAATGTTGGATAAATGATATTCAGTGATTTCCAGATTTCTATCACGTTCATAGACATTATCATAATTCAGGGATCTAGGCAATCAATTGCTACTTGAGACAAATGGGAAAACTAACTTATGGTTTTTGGTCCCTCCCATTACAATTTCAAATTTTAGTTTCTCAGCCTAGATATTTCTTTGAAATATTTTGAGATTTTAGTGTATAGCTCCAACCCAAAAAAAAATGCTTGACATGCAAGGAAGAAAACATAAAATGGAAGTGTAGGAAATTAGGATTGAAATATTTCCGTTTTTATTTTCTATTAATTAGTGGGATAGGGCTAATGAATCATTGCTGAGTCATCCTTATCTATTTTTTCTCATTCTCTCTTGTATAAATCTCCCTATCAGTGTGAATCATTTGTATCAATTCAAAAAAAAAAACAATTCTTTTATATTTCAATATGATATCAAGAGCAGGTTCGTTCCTACTTAGATCAGGCATTTTCAAGGTTGAAACACCATCCAAACACCATCAAAACACCACCCAACTTCTGCCCAAACCCAGAAACCATATCTAGAAACCTCCAATCGAGAAGGTGGAGTGAACATTCAACTCAGAAGGCTCCAAAGAGTCGTACGCCACCGGACCCATCACCATCAGCCACTGCACGCGTCTCCACACACGTGGCCATTCACCGACGTGTGTAGCTCACGCGCCACCTTCCCGGCACCTTTTTTTGCTGAGACCTGTCCAGAACCACTCGCCGCCTTCTCCTCTACTTGTTTCAGAGGTCAGATCTGCAAAAGGAACAAATCCTCTAGAGACATGGCATCCTCAGATCGTTCTTCTGTTTCCTCATCGGCCCTTAATATTCGATCCTCTGGAGACAACTTGGCCATGCAGATCACTGAGTCACCATTTGAACGGTAAGAATTTCCTGCAATGGTTTCAATCTGTTACGTTGGTCATTCAGACAAAGGGTAAGATGGGTTATCTCGGCAGGAAAATTAAAAAACTTGCCAAGCATGTTTCTGATTATGAAAATTGGGAGATTAATAACTCCTTGGTAATGGCATGACTGACCAATGCCATGGAACCCCAGATCAGCCGAACCTATTTGTTCCTCGATACCGCTAAGGAGATTTTGGATTTTGTTCAACAAAATTATTCCGATCTAGAAAATACCTCTCAAGTCTTTGAACTGAAAAATAAGTTGAAAGACTTGCGTCAAGGGGGTATGACCATTAGTGAATATTTTACTGCAGTAACAAATTTATGGCAGGAACTGAATCTTCATTATGCATCTGACCTCAAAGGATTGGAAGCTAATACCCAGTTTAAAAAAAAAAAAACTTGGAGAAGGAACGGATTTATGACTTTCTTGCTGGCCTCAACCGAGATCTTGATGAGGTTCGAGGTCGAATATTAGGAAAGAGTCCGTTACCCTCACTTGTCGATGCCTTTGCTGAGGCTCGGAGAGAAGATAGTAGACAGAGTTATGCTGGGAGAAAAGGAATCAATTGATAAGTCTAATGATATGCCTGCATTGGCTGCCAAACGTACCATTGACCGTTCCTCTGGAGAGTCAAAACGGGATGGTCGTCCATTGTGCACCCACTGCAATAAAATTGGTCATACCCGTAAGAAATGTTGGGAAATCCACCGGAAACCAACAAATTAGAAGCCTAAAGGGAAGAATAAAGGACGTGCATATCAGGTTTCTACTAACGATAAGGTTGATGAGCCTCGTGCATGCTCTAACTCTGATGGTGTGTTTCTTAGCAAGATTCAATTTGAACAACTTTAGAGACTTCTGATTCAACCTCCTAAGGCCACTAATAATGTGGCCCAACAAGGTACAGCTTTCCATGTTGATAGTCAAAATCGTTGGATCCTTGATTCTAGAGCCTCTGACCATATGACAAGTAATCCGACCTTGTTTTTTGTTCTTACACACCATACTATAAACCCTCTCGGGTCAAGATCACCGATGACAGTTTCTCCCAAATTGCAGGACACGGAACCATTAAACTTTCTAAGCAGATTAATTTAACATCAGTTCTTCATGTTCCTTCTCTGGCTTGCAATCTCATTTCCATTAGCAAGCTAACTTTTGAGTTGCATTGTATTGCTAAATTCTTTCCACATGGTTGTGTTTTTTATGAACAGGACTCGGAGAGGATGACAATGCTAGAGAGGATAGTAGACTTTACTACTTTGAGGAGGATGTGACTCATGAAGCTGTTTTTGTGGGAAAAAACTGTTTCCTTTTGATTCATGTAATGATGTTATGTTGTGGCACCGTAGGCTAGGCCATCCCAATTTTACCAATCCTCAGAAGTTGTTACCAAACTTATTTATTAATAAAAGTCCTAGTTTGTTTTCGTGTGACATTTGTCAACTTGCCAAGCATACTCGTGTTCATTATCCTTCTAAAGCTCACCATGACTCTTCCCCATTTTCTTTAATTCATAGAGACATATAAGGTCCAACCTATGTAAAGAATATTTTAGGTACTCGATGGTTCATTACCTTCATTAATGACCACTCCCGAATTTGTTGGGTATACCTTCTAAAGGACAAGTCAGATACTATCCATTTTTAAAAAATCTCATGTCATGGTTCAAACCCAATTCCAAGTTGCTATACAAATTCTTCGTACAAATAATGGCAAAGAGTATTTTAACTCTATTCTTGGAGAATATCTCTCACGACATGGCATCCTTCACCAAAGCTTTTGTCCTGACACACCCTAACAAAATAAAGTTGCAAAAAGAAAAAACCGCCATCTCCTTGAAGTTGTTCAGGCTCTTATGTTCACTAAGTGTTCCCAAATATCTTTGGGGGGAAGCTGTTCTCACTGCCTCGTACCTTATCAATCAAATGTCATCTCGAACTCTCAACTTTCAATCTCTTCTTTCTAGCCTTTTCCGCACCTTCCCTTCCTTCCGAGGCATCTCCTCTCTACCTCTCAAGATGTTTGGTTGTGTCGTATTTGTCCATGTTCCCTCTCATCAACGGTCCAAACTTGATCCCAAGTGTATCTGGTGTGTCTTCATTGGTTATTCTCCTACTCAACCTGGCTATAATTCACCCTCTCTTCGTAAGGTCTTTGTCTTTATGGATGCCACATTTTCTGAGACTCAACCTTTCTTTCCCTTGACTTCACTTTGGGGGAGTCTATAGAAGCAGATGAAGATCAGTCATGTGAATCTACTGATGCCACAATATTACCTCTACTATTGGAAACATGGGGAGCTACAGAATCCTCACCATCAAAAGCCTCCTCAAAGTGGGGACAAGTTTATAACAGGCGAAAGCCTCCTCAAAGTGTGAATAACTCAGAGCCGCTACACTGCCAGGATTCTGAACCAAGTTCTAGTTCCAGCACCCCGACACTTGAGTTGCACGATGAAAATGATCTACATTAGCCCATTGCTCTCAGAAAAGGTACTCGATCTTGTAGTACTCATCCTTTTTCTAATCATATTTCATATGAAAAATTGTCTCCGGAGTTTCGTGCTTTCAATACTATGTTTGACAGTTCAAAGATACCGAGAAATATACATGAGGCTCTCAATGATCCAAAATGGAGGGATATTGTCTTTGAAGAAATGAATGCTTTAGAAAGAAATGGAACTTGGGGGATAGTGACCTTATCAAAGGTAAAACACGCAGTAGAATACAAATAGGTGTTTACAATAAAATTCTATGCAGATAATAGCATCAACAGATGCAACATACAAGGCAAGATTGGTTGCGAAGGGGTTCACCCAAACTCATGGAATAGATTATCATGAGAATTCTGCTCCAGTTGCTAAGGTCAATATCATCCGAGTTCTCTTATCATTTGCTGCCAACCTAGGTTGGCCTGTGCAACAGTTAGATATGAAAAATGTGTTCCTAAATGGTGATTTACATGAAGAGGCCTATATGGATCCTCCACCTGGCTTTAAAAAGAGAGACAGATCAGTGTGTAAACTAAAAAAGTCTCTCTATGGGTTGAAACAGTCTCCTAGAGAATGGTTTGAAAAATTCACACAAGCTGTCAAAGGAAGAGGCTTCATTCAAGCACAGATCTCTTCCACAAACACTCTAAGGATGGTAAAATTTCTATTCTTATTGTGTACGTGGATGATATAGTTCTTACAAGTCACGATAGTGAGTAATTGAACTCCTTGAAGAAGTATCTAGCAGCTCAATTTGAACTAAAGGACCTTGGAACTCTTAAATATTTCCTTGGTATGGAAGTTTCTAGGAGCAAAGCGGGCATCACTCTCACAAAAAACAATATGTTCTAGATCTTTTGCTAGAAACAAGAATATTAGGGTGTAAGCTTGTCGAGACACCTGTGGAACCTAATAGGCTAATACCAAGTTAGGTATTGAAGATGCGAATGAGGTGGATAAAGAGCAATATCAGAGATTGGTTAGCAAACTAATTTACTTATCCCACACGCGACCTGACATTGCCTTTGCGGTGAGTATGATTAGTCAGTTCATGCACTCACCCAAGGAGAAACATCTAAGTCCAGTATATAGAGTACTTAGATACCTCAAAAACACTATAGGCAGAGGATTATTTTTTAGAAAGGAGTATAATAGGACATATGAAATCTACACTGATGCAGATTAGTCAAGTTCATCAGTGGACAGGAGATCTACCTTGGGCTATTGCACCTATGTGTGCAGAAATCTTATTACTTGGAGAAGCAAAAAGCACACAGTGGTTGCAAGAAATAGTGCTGAAGCAGAATTTCGAGCTTTAGTTCATGGAGTTTGTGACGGAATCTAGTTGAGAAGACTTCTTGAAGAGTTGAAAATCTCATATTCCCTACCAATAAAACAATATTGTGATAACAAGGCAGTTGTCAGCATTGCTCAAAATCACGTACATCACGTGGAAGTTGATCGCCACTTCATCAAAGAAAAATTAGATGATGGAAGTGTGCGTAAGATGTATGTTCCTACCAAAGAGCAAATTGCAGATATCCTCACTAAAGGCCTACACCGTCCAGCCTTTGAAGACTTGATTGGCAACTTGAGAATGATCAACATTTACCTCCCAACTTGAGGGGGAGTGTAGGAAATTAGGATTAAATATTTCCGTTTTTATTTTCTATTAGTTAGTGGATACGTTTTTATTTTCTATTAATTAGTGGATAGGACTAATGACTCATTGCTGAGTCATCTTTATCTATTTTTTCTCATTCTCTCTCGTATAAACTCCCTATCGGTGTAAATCATTTATATCAATTCAGAAAAAAACAATTCTTTTATATTTCAATAGGAAGGATCAGTGTTTATCCGTTCTCTTATGATGGTAGAGCAGAAAGATAATTGAAGAAATTGTATTTGGTTGGTATCTCTGTATATTTGTTTATTTAAACATCCAATCCTGTGTCACCTAATAGTTGTGTGCTATTGATATATAATTTGACAGAAAAAGCATATATATAATCACAAGATCATTTGAAATTTTTACTCACTTCTGGTCCCAATTCCATTGCTGCCTCAGTAATTTCAGTTCGTATAGGTTGCTGGTTCCCGGACAGTGTTACCTAAAAATTATACTTCATTAAAAGTGAGTTTACTAACGAAATCAAACTCACCAATCAATATATAAATGTTCATAATTCAATTCAACACATCATGATGATGAATAAAGTTAAAAAAATTAAGGAGTTATAAAACATTTTTTATACATTAAGTACAACTGAACCGTGATATTGTTCCAAGAAAAACCCCATCTAATCTAGATTATAAAATATTTATAAGATTGTATAAATAAAGTTCCCCCTTTTAACTTTCAAATGGAAAACTAAATAGAGAGAGAGAGAGAGAGCACAAAAATCATACCTTTATCAACTCACCCTCACAATAACCATCAAATTCTGCTCTGCATAATAGAACAAGACAACTAACTGATTCAGAACAACTTGTATGACTAAAGAAAACAAAAGCAAAAGCTATAATTGTACAATAAGAGAGCTATACACAGCAAGTTCTTTCTGCACCCGCACTGCTTCAACTTGGACAACCATTTGTGCCTTCTTTACAGTCTCATAAAGATTTTGCATATTTCCAAGAATTCCTGCCTAAATTGATTCCCCAATAAAGTGAAATCCGTCAATTATGAATATCAAGCCCAGTCAACAAAATACACACAACCTACCAACAATCTATGGAATTGGGAGAATGAGAATGAGATAAGTACATCCTAACCATTGCCAAAAAATAAAAAACCACTTAAAAACTCATGACTGCTCTAAATAGCCACTTACTTGGTTGGTGTTTTAATCCTATGACCAAGATCATTACAACACATGGGCTGCATAGTTCGCCCATCTTTTGAATATTGGGCATGCCCTAGGTCCTCGGGCCAAATTTTTGGGACAAACTTTAATGGTTTGGTAGAAGTATAGAGGCTAAATTTGTATAGCTAACGTGCAATATAAGTAATTTGGTGCTTTTGGTTGTGAGTGTAATACATTTTTAAAGGAGGTTTCTTCAGCTCTGCAGCTGATTTGCAGAAACATTGTGCGTTTTGTTTCTGTTTTGCACGAAGCTCAAGATCTATTTAAGTGGGTTTCCCTAATACATAGGCTGAGGGATTGGGTAGCTTTACTCTATTGATGTTTTCTCTTTTTCTTTGTTGTTTTTGTTTTCGTTTTATGCTAAGGAGGATCCCATATCCTCTGGCTGTTGGGTGAGGACCTCTTTAATAACATATTATATTCTAACAATGTTGAGTAAGGGCATCTTTAATGGTTTATATTATACTCTAACAGATGCTAAGCCTGAGAGTACAAAATTACCTAGCCGAAGGAGTCCTTGAAACGAGACTGCTTGATATCTATGATTATGCTGATGGCCTATGGCTGTATGCAAACCACTGTTTATAAGGTCCTTGGAGGAAACTATGAGGTCCTTAGAACAGTATTATGGCACAAATTGTTAAATTTCACTTTGTAGAAGTGGTGTATCTGAAATAGGAGTAGATGGCTAATATGAACATTGTTTTCCTAATATATAAAGAGTAAATTCATCAAAATAAAGAGAAGAAAATCACAACGAATTTGGAGGATGTTAGAATATAATATAAACCATTAAAGAGGCCCTCACCCAACAGTTTAAGAAAATTCCGCAAGAGAAAGTGGGGGACGGTGAGGATCGAACCCGTGACACAGAGGTTCTGATACCATGTAAAGAACCAATTCAACCTAAAATCTTAAGCTGTTAGATGAGGGCCTCTTTAATGGTTTATATTATATTCTAACAGCATCAGTGGATAACTGAGAAGTTTTCTGATTAATAAAAATTTATACTTCTTTCGGACTGCACTCCAACGCTTTACAGTCAGTGACTCCAGAATCTAGATTTGGGGCTCATTAACAGTGATTTCCATACAGCCACTGGCCATTAGTCTAATCCAATCTACTCAAGTAATTATATTTCAATTCAAGGACTTACTTGAAAACCGAATGTGAATATCGTACTTTTTGGCAATTATTTCAAGGACACATTTGGAAGGTGACTTTACAATTATACATAAGGAAAAAATTTCAATTGAAAAATAGGCATCAAATGGAGGGAGGTACTGAAAGGTTTGATGTCAGTTTCTGCAGAGACCCTCATACTTAATAGAGTCTCAAAATATATTCTGTATATGTGTCTTTCTAATGAAATTTTACTTCGCACCGTACAAGAAGTTCACACAAAGAATAAGAGATAAAGTATCACTGAAATTCATGCTTTTTAGAAGAGTAACTCTGTTCTTGAGATATCATGTCATGAGAGTTCAGCTCATCTTATAACTCTTATATCAATGATGCATTTCTCTCTTCAACGAAATATAAGAATATGCATTATTGACATAAGTAAAACGAAACCTAAATGCTTTGGTCAAATAAACATTTCAAAAAGCAAAATAATGTTCAGTAACCATTACCTTGTATGTGAATGACATAAGTAATTAGATGAGAAAAATGCATACAAAAGAAAATATGCTCCTGCAAGAGAAAGCTAACTTGGCTAACCTTGGAAGGTGCATCATCACTTTTCTCATTATTATCCTTTTTCCCTCCAAATAAGCCATATAATTGGAAATATCTTTGGCCATGTCCAACTTTTTGACAACCACGCTGAGAAAATATCTTCATATCAACAATATTCGAACTGGAGTTTAGTTTACCTATATAATAATAGAAAATGATTAGAAACTTGTAGATAACAAATCACCTTACATAACCTGGTTCTCAATCTAACCTCTTATTATGTTCAAATTCATAGCTATATTTTTAATAGAAAAGCTCAATTTTAGAATCACTGTGCTCCCGTGTTCTTATTTAGAAAACAACTCTTTGAATAAAAAGCATCCTCAAGCTCTCAATTACTCACCATAAGAATAAACTTATTATTAACTTCCATAACTTGAAGTTAATTTCATTCTTCAACAGAATTAATATAAAAAAAGGACTTATAGGAAGCAAGAAACTACATAAATAGGGAAGAGGCTGCACTGCCCCATTATCCATCACACCCACATCTCAAAAAATTAAAAAATAAATAGAGACTCATTAAGCATAAGTAAGCAAAGAAAAAAGCACAATTCATTCAAACTTATTCATAACCCCATAAGCTAATTCAACACAAAAACAAAAGCAAAAAGTGCCCAACTTGATTCACTTTGTCAGCACCCAAATGAAAAATGAAGGGAGAGAGAGAGAGAGAGAGAGAGAGAGAGAGAGAGTTACAGAGAGAAGTTGATAGAGGGGTATGCTTTTTCCGGTCACTGAGTCTAACCGTGTTTGATAACTGACTAGTTAGAGAGAACGTGGACGCCATTAGCTTCCACGAGCAGGGAATTGCAACTTTGGGTTTTGAGGGGGATGGAAACGGGGACACAATACATGTATTTTTGTTATTGGATAATATATGAATTTTTTTTTTCTCGTTAAATTTGGGGATTAACGTATCCATGTTATAAAAATATATAATTTTATTTCCAATATATATAAAAATAGTATATATATATATATATATATATATATATATATATATATATATGGGTTTTATAAGAGTTAGGTTGTAGGAATAGTAATTATGTAATGTTATAGAGATTCGTTTTGCGTGCCAAAGTTTTTTTTCTTTTGCTGCGGGCCCCACAAAATGTTGTGAGGGTGGGAAAAAAAATTTGGTCATGTTAAAATAATAGATAATAAATCCTATATATATATATATATATATATATATATATATAGGGACAGGATCATTTTACACCAGTGTAAGTTACACTCTCAATCTTGTCCATTGATCCCACTTATATCTAAGGGCTCTAATTTTGTAGTAATGTGAGCCATTGGATATAAGTGGATCAATGGTCAAGATTGAGTGATGTAAGAATATCCTGCCTGTATATATATATATATATATATATATATATATATATATATATATATATATATATATATATATATATATATACTGGTTTGTTATCTTTACAAATGATATTAAGCGTAGTTACAATTACAACAATTGAATTAAAGTACGGCTTGAATTTTTCCTTTTTGAAACATAACATTTACTGCTTAAAACTTTTTCCGTATTTACAAACAATTTGAAATATAATTATAAGGATAAGGAGACAACACCTAGTGATCCATTTTTTTTTTTTTTGGAGATACTCCTAGTGATCCATTGTAATTGCCAAATGGGTCAATCATAAGATCAAGGGCCAAGAAGTTTAAAGTGGGTTGATCCATAAAATGTGGGCTAATCATGAAGATATCAAGTCCAAACATATTCATAATCAGAATTTAGTTAATGTCATCAATGCAAGGGGTGTTGAGTGGAATGAGTAGCAATTTTCAATGTCAATTAATGCTTAGTGGGGCTGATAACATTTTCAATGTTATTAATGCTTAGTGGGTTGATTAACATTTTCAATGTCATTAATGTTTAGTGGGCTGATTAGAATCTTTTCCTTTTTCCAAGTTGTTAACTTTAAATTAGTGTTTTTTCATTTGCTAGTCTTTTCCAATTCTTGGAGGGATGTTCCAAGTATAAATAAGGGATGTACAACTCTTGTAATCAGATTTTGATGTTATAATATAATAGAGAGGTTTCTTCTCTTTGGTTCTTATCTAGAACTTTGAACTTATCAAGAAGCTTATTCTTGTGGCATTCAAACCAGACTTATCACTCACCTTCTTCTTTTTTGAGTGTGGCGTCTTTATCCTTCTTATACCTTTGGCTCTTATCTTCCATAGATAACAGATCAAGGTTCTTTATTTCTTGTTTTAAATTTCTAATTGTAAAAATGGTCATAATTAAATTGGTTTTGGGTCTCACAATTCTTGGTGAGGTTCATATCAAATGTGGAATATTTAAAACTAGCTTAACACATCATACAACTATTACAAGACATTACCATGAGGTTCCCATACACCCCATGGCTTCAATAACCGAATGTTGGTGATTAATCACACCATGGTGGTAACCTCCCACCAACATCGTCAAAACAAGACGGACAAAACTCCATCTATTTTTCGGACAACTAGTGACAAATCCCACTATTGTAATCTCAACCCGATAGGCAGCTCAGTATAATATACATACAATCTCAAATTATCAAATAGGCATACAAGCCCTTCCATCATATAAGTCCATAGTGTCCATATGCAATACATCAATGTCCCAAAATATACATTGTTTACAAAATACATCCATTGGACTTAACTGATGCAAAACATATGATCAAAGTCCTGACATGATACCTCAACATTAAAATACAATGGATAGTGATCATGGGCTAAGTCCTCAAATGCTAATATATCAACATATGACAAATATGACTTCAAAATGTCAACATGTAATCCTCCACAAAAATGCATCTCCAAAACATATGATGTTCCACAATCCTACTTGGGCCTCTTGCCTTGGGATGATCCAGTACCATCCGTAGTACCTGAAATGTGGTCCCCAAACACGGGATGAGATAACAATCTCAATAAATTAAGGGTCTTTGGAGGTCACTCCATCCTATAGTTCTCTCAATGTGCATATACAATATCAACATAATAGTACAACATACATCATCCATCACACACAGTTCGATGGAATTTCTGAGAAACATCCATCATGAATTTATTGTTCCAAGGTAATCCATCTCGGATCCACAGGGACTTCCAAGAGACATTCATCATAGATTAAATCTCTTAGGCATCATACCATCTGGGACTCCATCATAGAGCTACCCCAGAGAAAGTCCCTATTCTATTGGCCAGAGAACCATATATATACATAGCACATCATACATATAAATATTATATCCAATCAATGCATGAGCATACTATTACAATCACTATCATACATCACATCATCCAACCATTCCTCCTAATGGAGCATGGTGGAACACACAAGGAGATTAACCCCAAGATCGTAAATTTACCTGAAGTAGATTCCTTTCTTGCCTAGCTTCCTTGTTCCACAACTAAGCCAACCGATATATTTTTTTGCACCAAAAATTACCTATCAAAGGTTATACTCATAATTGACAATATGTATTCCATAATAACTGTTATCAATATGGCTGCAATAACACACATACTAGTATATGCTCAAAACTCTCTGATTCTTGATTCCTCAAGAACCAAGGTCTCCTACACCTAGTCCAATACTTGGTCTTCCAACAAGCAATCAACTTGCTTCAATCTATATAGTTAATCAACCAATAACCAAATCAATTGACTATTTAAAGTCCCATAATTACATGAATTTCAACATTTTAATTCATTGTGTGTTTTAGGCCAAGACACCAAAATGCCACAAATGGTATTTAATCACATTTTCGCCAATTATATCAATTCATTATCAATCTTCCCAACATAACCCATATCCAAAATTTTCAAACACATTCCCACATGTCTTTTTCCTAGGATGGCCGAAACATCATATGATTGGTTTAGGGACTTATTAAGCTTCTTCCATAGCCATTGAGTAATCCATTCCACATTGTGATACAGACCACTAATCACTATCCAAATCAAACTATACCAACTTTCAATCTACATTTTCCATACATGCAATGGCGGACACATAAATTATTGTTTATGTCTGCACATTTAATGACGGGGTTTGGGGTAGTGCCCGTGAAATTTTTTTCTAATTTTTTTTAATGCATTAAAAAACAAAAAATATAAATAGGAAAGAAAAAACTTCAACTTAACATAAATCATTATTCCCAACACTTTTTTTTTATCAAGCTGATTTATTGTATGGCATCATAAAATATATGTCATCCCATTTCATTTCATCATATTCCATTTATTTCCATTCTATCTTTCATTATATATCCAAACAAAATCTAATTTAATCAACATCATACTTTGCTACTATACTTTAAAAAAAATATTCTAAAATTCCTGTCCGCAAGTGCGGACACCTACTACCAAGCAGGTCCGCCTCTGCATACATGGCTGAAATATACATGTAGAGAGTCTAAGGAGTTCTCATGCTTTTTAATGCTTGTAATTGTATTCATTGTACATTTTATCAATCAATATACATCAAATATTACCAAAGCAAAGTTATCAAACCTTCCACACTCACTTTCTACACATGTGGTGTGATATCTCGGTCCCAACTTTCCTTGAAATTTTAGTATAAGGGAAATTTTTTTAAGTAATTAATAATCGATTAGAAATGTTAATTATTATTTTAGATATGATTGATCTTATTTATTTAACTAAGCAAGGATAGGGTATGAGATTGATTTTCTTATTATAATTCTGAATTAAATATATTTTATTGATTATAATTACCTTCCTAATTTTTGTAAGCGATCCAAAGGATAATAATATGGGGTAGCAATAAAATAAATAAATAAATAAAAAATTCCATCTCAAGTACAACTACACATCAGCCATCCTTCTAAACCTAATTAAAATATATGTAGCTAACCTCTTTCTTTCACACTCCTTATGGCCGAAACCCTCACCTCAACATAGAAATTTTTTCTCTTGAAATCTTGTTTGTCATCCTTTGACTTCTTACCTCATTAGTCATCCAAGACATATTTTCCCCTAATATGTCGATGATCAATTATTAAAAACTCTTCTACAAACTACTTATTTCGAATCTCAATGTGTGTAGGCTCAAGGACATCTTGGTTAGAGGAAGTCAACAGTAAGTTCAAATAGCCCCTCGCTCTTTGAAGTTTTTGGGTCTTTAAGATAAAACTTGGAGTCTTCGTGCATATAACTCTGATGTATACAAAAGGGCAGCTTTATATCGATAACCCAAAATTTTACCGTGTTAGTTAGTATGAAGAACTTGTTTAAATAAATAAATAAAATAAAAATGACCTTCGAGACTTGGGTAAAATTTCTGATGAGTTAGATGTGAAAATTTGAGAGTGTAAATTCTATTTGTGATGTTGTGGGAATGGTCGAACCAAGTTTAGAGGACTATTATGATATATTGTCCTTGCATGCATAAACAATGCTTGATAAAATGCCCCATTCGATTTGGTAATAAAGAAATGGACCACTCTGCTTAAAATCTTAATGAATTTATGTTTCATTACCAATAAAAAAATATCAAAGGAAAGTATGATGTTCTATTTTAGAATTTAGAAGAAACTAGGAAAATCAAATATATTTGGAGTCAGCCGAAAATGAGTATATATGAACTGAAAAATGTATGTTTTGGCTGTGCTCTAGGTGCAGATGGTAGTTTCAAAGGAGCCTCAAAACAGAATTAAAGGTTAAGTGAAAAGTTCAGCCTACATGTAAGTATGTAGCTTCCTTTGATTGCATTGAATGTCTAGCATGACCTTGTGCGTAAAATACCATGTATATTCACAATTGCAGGAAGGATTTATATGGGTTGAGATTGATTCTCCGTGATTAAAAATATGGGTTGAGTGCTTCCCCATGACTGTGAACGGGTTGAGTGATTCCTCGTGATTGAAGATATGGGTTGAGATTGATTCCTCATGGTTTTATGTGTATGAGACATGTTGTTTGTTGCCTTGTATATATATATATATATATATATATATATATATATATATATATATATATATATATATATATATATTAATGTGCATTGTGCCTTGTTGTTGTGTTGACTTTGATATATGAAAAGGAATGTTGCTATTTATTTAGATTCCTTCTCACCCTTTTATTGGGCTGCTATTTTGCAGGTTCTAAGTGAGTTAAGCGATGCTGGATTTTGGATAAATATATTAACTAAAGTAGAATTGATGAATGGAATATGTATTTGCTGTTATAATAGGGAGTGACTTTGGTATTTTGTTATGAATCTTATGACTTTAATTGTGTAAGATGTTTGTATAGTCTGAATGATGGGCATGCGATTATTAAAGGAACATGGTCATGCTGTTTTTTTTTATTTGATGTCATGATGAAGTAATTGTCTTGTACAAGGAAGTTTTTAACTATCTGATATGTGATTGCTCTATTTGGTATGTACAGGAACTGTTATTATGATTAAGGGAATCAATTCTTATATGATTCTCATTTTTATAACTGTTGCACCTGTTGTGACCAATCGAGCTTTAATTTAATTATTTAAGCATGTTTGTAGCCAAATGCTATAAAAACTTCAGATTTTGTACCAAATTTGCAAAATTCACATTTAGAGCTATAAGTGCTCAAAGATTGTAAACCAGGCACCGTATTAAAGGTATGGATGTCTAGTTTGCTGGATAGAAATTTCAAGATCATTAGGTGTAAGGATTAGTACAAATTAATGAGTAAATGGAGGTAACTTGGAATAAATGAATTGCTGTTAATTGAACATAGTGAGCCCAGACAGCTACAGTTTAACGGACACTATAAATTCCATAGACATTCTTATTTTATGAAACTTGTCGCATTGGAAAGATAAGGTCCTATATTTAACCATACATCGTGGAATTTAAGAGAAATTATAGTCATTGGCTTTAGGCAACCATCTCAAAAATTCTTAAGTTGATTGTTACTACCCATAACTGATATTAGGGGCTCAACAATAAGCAAAGATGCAGAGAATAATATTCCCTTATGCTGACTCATCATGGAGGGAAAGTTTGTTAGGGAATTCAGTCAAATAGGAAGGAGTGCTGAGGGAGTGGGCTATCTTTTTGGCATTTGGGACTTGGGCACCTTTGGGTGAAATTGGGAGAGATCAGGGGCTCTCCAACTCCTCTGAACATATCTTTAATTTCTCTATTTCTGAGATCTGTAATTAGGAAGAATCATACTGTTTAGTGTTTACTTATAATTGATAACTGTTGAATTGGAGAATTATATACAAATAGTCTCTGTTTCAAGTTTATTTTCAAATCTGTGATTGGTTTGTTACAATTGGTATCAAAGCTCTTTCCTGGGAGCGTTGAATGGTTTTAACCAGAACTATGAATCATCGAATGGAAGCAATGGAGGCGAGGATGGGAAGAACAGAGGAGGGACTCCGACGTGTAGAGGCAGGTTTAGTTGAAGCAATTAGATCGCTGCAGGATCTGACAGCGCATAGGAATCGAAGAAGGATGAGAGACAACACCAAGGACTCATCTGAAGGCAATAGAAACAGAGGTGAGAACCATGGAAGATTGGAGCTGCCTATGTTTTCAGGTGAGGGGGTTTACAATTGGTTGAATTGCGTAGATCGGCACTTTGAGATGAATATAATGTCAGACCGTGAGAGACTGAGCGCGGTGATGATCGTCTTAGAAGGTGAAGCTCTCCATTGGTATCAATGGTGGGAGAAGAAATTCGCAAAGCTAACATCGGAAGCTTTTCGAACAGCAGTATTAAGTCGTTTTCAACCTGACCTAGAAGGAAATCCCCTTCATGAATTACTGAGCCTCCGCCAAGGTGGTTTTGTGCAGGAATATTGCAGAGACTTCGAGAAGATATGTGCAAACTTGGACCATATGGAAGAAGCGTTACGTGGCATATGGTTGAAGGGATTGAACGGGAGGATTAGGAAGAAATTATTGGTGAGCCCATTGGCTGATTTGCCTCAAATGATGAAAAAGGCCCATAAAATTGAAAGAAGAAATTGGGCCTGGGCGGTAGAAGGAATTGGAGGAGTTGGGCCAGCTCGTGTGAGTACAAAAAGGAATGATGGTTGGATAACCCATTCACTACCGGGTCAATTCAGTTCAGGTTACACTAACCTGAAACCCAACCCACAAACTAATACTCCTAATTCTACACCAACAGCCCAAAACCAAGCCACTCCTCATCCGAACCCTAATGCCTCTTCTACTATTCACGGTTCTTCTGAAAGTCAGGTCAGCAACAACCTTACCGCGGGAACTCGCAGATTATCACAAGCGGAGCTTCAAGAAAGGTCTCAAAAGGGGCTGTGTTTTACATGCGAAGAACGTTGGAGGTCTAATCATCATTGTAAGGTGAAGCAACTCAACTTAATGGTGATGGAAGGAGACGTTGACGGGGAAGGAGACGTTGACGAGGAAGACAGGAAGCCCAGTATAGAGGGAGACAACAAGGGGGCAGTGGAAGAGCCGACGTTGCAACTATCTATGAAAAGTATGATGAGTTTAGCTTCCAGTCGCACGATGAGGGTATTGGAAGTGGTTGAAGAGAAGCTTGTTGTCGCGGTAATAGACAGTGGGCCATCCCAAAACATCATCAAAACTGATGTTGTGAAGGAATTTCAGCTTCCAAAATCCAAATGGGTCACAAAGGTCAGATATATGCTTCGGGCCATATTTCCTTCTTCAAGTACAGGGTGGGAGCAAAGCCTTATGGCAGAAATCCATCAACTTAATGGCGGACTATATGATTGCGATAAAGACAAAAGGAGCATTGGTCATGAAAATTCTGGTGATGATAACAAAGTGGTTTTTATTCCAGTACTGCAAGTTATTATTTACACCCATCCCTGCTTTATGAATTCTGCAAGGGTTGTTTGTATACAGATTTATTTGTACTCTGGTTTCAGCCATGAGATCAATGCGTTGAATATACTTCATGGGTGGGAAAGCAACGATGTCATTTACGCAGGGGGACAATGGGAATGGGATCCGGGGGGAGTTTATATTTCTGCAAGCATATGTTGGCCTTTACAGTTCACACAATGGGATCCCAGTGGTAGTTATGTTGCTTCATGCATCAATTGTCCCTTATATTTCAAGCAGTGGGATCCTGGGGGAGGACACTAGTTTACTGACCATCACCTTGAGGACAAGGTGAACCTTTTGGGGGGGGGGGGAGTATTGTTACGACCCATAACTGATATTAAGGGCTCAACAATAAGCAAAGATGCAGAGAATAATATTCCCTTATGCTGACTCATCATGGAGGGAAAGTTTGTTAGGGAATTCAGTTAAATAGGAAGGAGTGTTGAGGGAGTGGCCTATCTTTTTGGCATTTGGGACTTGGGCACCTTTGGGTGAAATTAGGAGAGATCAGGGGCTCTCCAACTCCTCTGAACATATCTTTAATTTCTCTGTTTTGCAATCTGTTTCTGAGATATGTAATTAGGAAGAATCATACTGTTTAGTGTTTACTTGTAATTGATAACTGTTGAATTGGAGAATTATATACAAATAGTCTCTATTTCAAGTTTATTTTCAAACCTGTGATTGGTTTGTTACATTGATCCATATATCTCTAAATTGAGAGGTACCAAAACCTCCTGGATGTTTTGTTTTTTAAGTTTCTGTCTAAGTTTTTTAAAGCAAGTGAAGCACACACGAGTTATTGCGAAAAACAAGAGTAAGTTGTCCTACTTAATTAATATTTTCCTTGACAACGATAATATTGTGGGTCATGTCTAGAATTATAGGGATCTAATTAGGTACTTGGTGTCAAGACTCTACACTAACTATATAATATTAAATGGGGTGATAAATTGAAATATATTAATCTTATGTGCTTAAAGTTTCGTTAGCCCATGACCTGTATTGTTACCTTAATACTGAACATTAAATTTTACTTATTTATTTATTCTGCAAAAGACTCGAATACAATTAATAGTAAAACTCTTGTATGCATATAAGGGTTGTTACATATAGCCTAAATGGGGACTTAGGCCATTTACTATATTTTTATGCCTTCCTCACTTAACCACTTAGCCCATTTTACATTACACATTTAGGGAGTCCTCAACCTCATATTAAAAACATTTAAACATATTCCCACCTAATTTTCTCAATGATGATCGAAACATGGACTAAGTAAATACATCCAATTTTCATGTTTTTTTAATAGCTCTTGTTTACTCCTAGACATATTACCTCCATCATGGAACAAAAACCATTATCCAACTCAAGTTAAACTCCATTCCAACCTAGTTTTTCTTTTACTTGGCCGAGATGGCCATATAATGCATCAATGCCATTTTCATGCTTTCCAATAACTAATCATCCATTCTACTCACATCAACACAACTAGGAAGTCATCCATATCATGAAACACAACATGTACATATAATCCCACCTATTTTCTCAAGCTTGGCCGAAGTGTACAAGAATAAGATTCATAGGGTTTACTAAACTTTCATGCATTTAACAACTAGTTTATGATTCATTCCACACTTTACCAACTAAGAATCATATCCAACAACAAGTCCCAATATATATACATGTTCTATCATCACGAAAAATCCACCATAATATTCAAGAGCACCCTAGATTCAAACTCAAAATATAAACTATTCAAGTTAAGGTTTCTTACCTTAAACTAACTCCAAGTTACTCCACAACCATTCTCCAAGCTTCAAATCCATGAAAATCATCACTTTTCCCTTCTTGGTGAACAATGGTAGTGCCCTAAAAAGAGAAGAGAGCTCACTCACCAAAGCTTCCTAAGATGAGCTAGCTTAGGGGTTTTGCTTGTGGGTTCGTAGGCTTTAATTATTGTGAAGACTTCTAGGCTTGAAAGTAGCTAAATAAAGGAGTAGAATTTTTTGAACCCTCTAAACTTCTGTCTCGATTTTTCAGCGCACATGAAGGAGAAGAAGATAAAGAGAATAGGTTTTGCTTAAGTTAAAAACTTAATGAAGTCATTTTTTGTTGACTTTTTGACCATCAGTGGTGAAATTATCACATTATTCTTCTAGTTTCTTAACCAAATAACCAAGTTTCTAATCTTAATTAATATTTACTAATATCCTTTCCATGTCATAAAATTCTCCAAAGAATCTAAATATATCATCATAATTAAATTTAGGCCAAATTTTGTAAAATTGCAATTTGGTCCCTAAACTTTACCAAAATTAGGTTTTAACCTTTTATCTTTTCTAATAATTACTTTTTGATCCTATATGACTTATCTGGCATGCATTGGAATTTTATTCATAATAATCTCATTTTGAAGTTTCCGTTTATACAGTAGCATTTTTACAAGTTAAACTCGACTATTTACATTTTTTCCCAACAAGTGTCTAAAATCTCCAAATTATTATTTTAATATAATTTCACCACTATTATCACCAAAATAATTCTGAATTAGTCATTTTTCCCCAACAAGAGATTGTGCATTTTAATTTGGGAGGAATGGAAATCAGCTAAAATAAATAAATGGGTCATTGGTTAAAAGTTGATCCGATTCATTTTTTTTTTGGTATAAGACTCGGTTCAATTTTTTGTTTAAGTAAAAACGAAACTTGTGTTTCTATCGATTTTATGTTTTTACATGATATTTTTACCATTTTTTACTGAGGAGAGGTTTTACTTGCGTTTTAACACGTATCACTTCAGTAAAAGCGTAACATTTTAGATTTTTACACTAGTTTTTGACAACAATGGTCACTGCTCTTCTCCCTTCCTCATTTGCCAAATTTCGTTATTTTTCTGCCCTTTTCTCAGCTTTTGTTTCCTTCCAAACCATTCATTGCTTACCATCAACTCTTATGACTTTCACAGCTGATAGCAAGTCCCTATTCTTTGTACATTTTGCTCTTCTCTATCTCATTGACAAAATTATTTCTTTCCAAAAATTCTATTAAAAGAATAACATATTATTTGACTTACGGGTGTTGTATTATATATCTTGTAAGCATTATAATTCCTTGTCATTTTTTTGTTTTTGATTTTTATCAACTTAGTTAAATTGTTAATATTTTGGATTGTTGTGAGTATAGAAAAGAAATATATTTCACAAAGTTAAACATACAAAAGAAACAAAATAATTATAACATATTTTACGGAGTGTAGCATGCCATTGTAGAAGGCTTGGTAAGCCAAGGCAAGCCTCGTAATTTTGTAAAACAAGTTAAGCCAAGCTTGTAATTTAGCTTGTATACGGCTAACAAGTCAAGCCAAGTTTGAAATAATTTACATAAGCTTAGCACATTTAGCCTAAAGCCTGGCTTGCCTGACTCATTTAGTGCCACTAGGCAAAAATTGTAATCTTTTTCTATTAACCCTTAATAGTCCAAGTGCCATGGAGACCCCATTAGGTCTTGTCAAGGCTGAATGTTAGTCTCACCAAAAATCTCTAATTCCTTCATTCCACAAAGTGTCATCCTAGAAATTAAACCTAAATTCTAATATCAAATGTTGGATCGATCACTTATGTCATCACACAACTCTTTCCACTAACCCATATTGGCGCAAGCAATGTTGAAAAAATCGGACCGGGTCGACCCGGAAATCGGTAAACCGTCTGGTGACCAGTCCAGTTTTCATGTTGGATCGGTCAAGTAATAGACCCAATGCAACCACGTACGACCCAATCGGTTTTTACAAAAATCGATGACTCGGGCGATTTTAATTTGAACCGATTGATCATGCATGTTCATTTAAAAAGAAGAAGAAAGAAACAACTTTGCAAGGAGAAGAGAAGCATAGATCTGAAATCTGAACCATGAAAATGGAAAAACACAGAGCAAAAAAAATACTTTGCAAGTTTTTTATTTTTTTGCTTTCTGCAGCCGTTGAAGGATGTATTATTTTGGTTACAGGTGTGCATGAGGAAGCACAAGACGATGATTTGCAAACTGCATTTTATGAATATGGAGAGATTAAGAACCTAAATTTGAACCTCGAATGTCACACTTGTTGTGTCAAAGTAAATGGTAAACCTCTTTCCATTCCTATTATATTTCTTGTACGGAGAGAAATTTCTGTGGATGTGATTTGTGTTTTTTTGGAAAAGCAATCTTGGCTGTTGATTACAAAATCACCGACGGTTTGTTATTCACAATCTTCGTCGTCCAATTTGGTGGATGCTGTAATCCTCCAATGGCTTATATATTACAAATCGATGATGTGGCATAGTTGGGATTTCAAATGGATTACTAATGGATGTTGTAATCAAGAATTAGGATTAGGGCTATTTATCAAAAAAGAAAGAATTAGGATTAGGGTTGTTTATCAATTATTAATGATTGGGCTATTTTAAATATAAATAATCCAATAAGTCAGCGCTCGGGATGTTACATGCCCACCAGCGCCCGCCTGGTTCATCCTCGAACCACACCGTACTGGAAGAGAGACCCAGCTCTGATACCACTTGTAATGCCCGCCGCTTTAAGAATCAATGACTATCCCCACATACTAACACGAGACTTTTCAGTGTGCTTTTTGCTCACTCGCACACTTCCTGAGAAACTTCCCATTAGGTCACCCATAATTGTTCCAAGTCAAGCACGCTTAACTGTGAAGTTCTTCCGTTCTGAGCTACCGAAAAGCATATGCATCTTGTTAGTATAGGTAGTACTAATTAATTCTTATAAGCTATCCCAAACTGTGCAGTCTCATACCTGCACAGTCTTTGGAATCCCTCTCTTTCGGGTGTCGATTCGATTCATTCATGCATGTAACCCCGCTGGAAGCCTGTCAGGAGTCGCTCCTTGTCCATGCCTCTTTGCATCGGCGATCACTCCCCGCCCTCGTCAGCGCTCGAGATGTTACAATAATCGTAATCCAACAAATTTAAGAGTTAGAACTAAAAAAGTAATGCAACGCAACCTTCAAATCCTTTTTTGAGTCTCTTCAACTCGTGTGGGAGTTTTGGGAAGTGTTGGACATGACACGTCATTGTTAGGTATTTTGAAGTGTCAATGCATTATAGGTCTACGCACACATAAAAGTATGTGGACACATATTTTTTATTTTTATTTTTCTCTTCGCATGATCTCTCATATGGGCCCCACATAATTTTTTGTATGTGAAGGAAGGGGACAAATATACTTACCACAAAAAAAAAGTTTACCACTCTTACAACCAATTTAATCATCATTGATTTTTCGGTCAATCTAAATGTTATAATTTATTACAAATTAATAACTAATTAATAAGTGTGATCTAATAAATGTTATTAATTCCCAATAAATTATAATCGTTAGATTGATAAAAATCAACGATGAGTAAATTTGTTGTAAGAGTGATAAACTTTTCTTGTGACAAATGTATCTCTTCCCGTGTAAGAAATAACTACAATATGAAAAATATTACACCCTATAAAAAAAGGTTTGATTTTCTCATGTTACATGAGAATTAAATTCTCATATTATGATTCAACTAGTGGTGAACTCCATATTTATTAAAAAAGAAAAGAAAATTTTTTTGCACACAATACGAGAATTTTGATGCAACTTGAAAAAATATTATTCATAAAAATTTTTTGGTAAGAAACACCACAAACAAAAAGTGTTCAAGATATAACTATTATTTAAACCAAGTACAACGCAAAGGGAAGGAAAACGGCAATATAGGGGTTGGCAATGGCCTCTTTCTCACTCATACACACTGTAGTAGGAGTGGATAAATAAAGTGATATGACAAAATATTATCACACATGCAGTGATGCCCAAACCAAACTCCAATAGCAACGGCAACAGCCACCACCAACCTGTCTTTCTACCTTAACTGCTATTTTTCTGTTCACAAATCAAAATCCTCACTTTAGTAGACTTTTGCAATTTCTAAAGTGATATGACAAAATATTATCACAGATGCAGTGATGCCCAAAATCCAAACTCACTATTTATTTAATCACCATTGCCACCAATATTTTTCTTTTTTTCAAAAATTTTATAACATTCTTTCTCTTTGATTCAATGGTGATTAGATAGGTAGTAAGTTGGTAGTAGAAGATTTTGGTAGTAAAATTTTTGTTTTGAATTTATATTACTTACCAGGGTTCACGTTTTGTACTACTATTACTAATCACATGATGTGGGATACATTAACCATATTCCCCCTACCACAGGAGTATAGTAAGAAAATGTCAAATTGAATCTTAAAATATGAACTTTTTAGATAAACACTGCTTATAAGAACATTTTTTTTACACGTTGGCTAGGAATTTCTTCAAAATCCGAGGCTCTCTACAATAAATAAATGAAGGGTATTGGAGCTTTCAAATTTTCAATCAATCAATAGTAGTAGTGATTATTAGGCTCAAGGTAGGCTGGTGTCACCCACAAAGTCCCGAAAGTAGTGGTGATGGTGGTTTTTTTTCTTTTCTTTTTTCTTTTTCTTATTCCATCCTAGAAAATGGAGTAAACATTAAATATAAAGATAGTGAATCGTCATTTGGTTGTTTTTGACAAAACTCCAAATCCAGGCCTAAAAATAGTAGAAAGAGAAGAGAGTGGGAGAAATATTAGGCAACAACTACCTATAGTATTATATCCTCTTTTTCCGGATCATGCACTCAAAATAATGGAGCAATTGGCACAAATGGGTTTCTCTCTGGCTTGAACCCAAATCTTTATTCATCATGAAAAAGCCATATTGGGTTTTCTCCGCCCAGGACAAAAAGGTTTGAAAAAAAGCATCTTTCTTAGCATCAAAGAAAACTGAGAAAAAAGGGTATCCATGTAATTGCATACCAATTGACCTAAAATATTAAATAAAATGAAAGACACCTGTGTCGTTTTTAAGCCTAAAATTAAGGTGCCACCAACAGGAACGGCTACAACAGAATAGCAGAGAAAAAAAAACAGCATCATATCATTTCATTTATCTCCCAAACCCCATATCTTCAATTCGCTTTCCCTTTCTGTCTCTCTTTGACCCATTCACTCTTTCTCTCTCTACACAGAGGCCAACGCCAAAATCCAATGAAAGAAGAAACATGGAAACTCCACGCATCCTCACATCAAAAACCAAATAGTCCACACACCATACCACACCACACCCTTCTTTCTCTCTCATCAATGTCCCAGCTAGACCAAAAATTATGTGAAGAAAAACCCAAAAAAGAAAAAAAAAAAGAATTGGAAACACAAAAGGAAAAAAAGAAAGAGAAGTTAGCTAGATGGCTTCAAACTTCCTCCAACTATCCCCACCTTACAACCCCTTTCTCTTTCTCTATCATAAAATTATGTTCCCTGAATTACCCTTCTGCAAGACCCCAAAAAATCCAATCTTCTTCAATTCTCTCTTAAAAAGAACAAATTTTTTTCCCACCGAGTTATTTGGGGCTTCTTTTTGGTTTTCTTTGTCTTGGTCAGAGTTTCACAGAGAAAACAGCAAAGCCAGAACCTTCTATTACCTTCCCTATTTCCTCATCTCTCTCTATCTCTCTTTATTTCTCTTTTATTTTATTCATCCCTTGTTCTCTTGCCTCTTTTCCTCTCTGCCTTCTCTTACATCTTGTTGTTACATCATCTTACCCACCTTCTTCTTTATCTGTTTTTCACCTTTAGTTGTTGTTTTTGTGGGTTCTTTGTTTGTGGGTTGTTCTGTTATTTGGTGATCTATGAAGAAGATGAAAGGGGTTGTTTCTATGGAGTCTCTGCCTTTTCCTGTGTATGAGGATCAGAGAACCAGGTTGAGGCATCAGAGTCTCTTGCAGGACTATGAAGACTTGCAGAAGGTAACCCTTTTCCCAGTTTTTGATAAAGTTTGAAATTTTATATTGTTGGATTCAATAGATCTGGTGTTTTCTTTTGTTCCTTTGCGGTTGTTGTTTGGTTTTGGCTTTATGATTGTTTGTTGTTTGGGAAGATAATACAGCGATCTTATGTTGTATTATGGTTGTTTGATATTTTGTTGAATAAAACCTTAATGTTATGTTCGGATCACGTGAGTTGTTGTTCATTCATGTGGGTATTTCCTATATCTCTCTCTTTTTTTTTTTTTTTAATTTTAGAATTTCTCAGTTTCGGTTACTTTCCCCTAACCAACACCAAAAACAAATTCTTGGACTCCAAGATGCTTCCTTTGAATGCTGTAATTAAGAGGAAACAATAGCCACATAGCAGTGTGCTCATGTTTTAGGCTTCTTTTCCCTTTTCCATTTCTTTTTGGAGTCTTTGATTCACATAGTGAAGTCGTTTGAGTCTTGAAGAATTATAAAGCTTTATTTTGCTGTTTTATATAATCTTTTCGAAGGCTTTAAGAATTATACAGATGTTTAATTGTCAAGTGTTCATTTTTTGGACTCACTTTGCTTAGGAACTAAGCTTTCTTAACAGAATTTTGTTTGTTTGCTTGTTTGTTTGTTTCTCTCTTCCTAGTCTTGTTTTGGTTGTTGTAAAACTTTTACCCTTAAATTTTTTGTCAAATTCTTTCTATCCAAGACTTGAAAATTTTGTAATAATATTTTTAATATGTGCAGGAAACAAATGCAATGAGAATGAGATTGCAGGCTGCAAAGCAGAAAAAGTTGTTACTGTCAGCAGAAGTTCGGTAAGTATCATGCCTTTGGATTTTAGTGTTTTTTCATAATTTGCCGTTTTGTTTATTTTATAGGGAGTTTATGCTTAGAATCATCACTCTTGCAACTGCAGATTTTTGAGGCAACGTTATAGATACTTGATAAAAAATCCTTCTCCAAAGCCTCAACCAAAGCAAGACATTTCACAGCCGCCGCGAAAGCTTAACGTCCAAGCCGCCATTATCTCAAAGGGCCGTAAACACAACAGAAAGGAATCTACTTTGCGGCCCCCCATTGGTAATCATTTGAAGTCAAATGAAAGGATTTCCAATGGGGTTGAGATCGCATCGCAAAAAACAGCTCATATGTTTGATTTGAATCAGAATGCTAGGAGTGGTGTTGGTAAAAAAGATCCTTCTTTTCTCAGTCCTGCTCCAGCACATGACTTGAATCACAAAGATAGGATTCACAGTGGGAAAGAAGCCACAATGAAGAAGATAACTCCATTTTTTGACTTGAACCAGATTTCGGTAAATAATCGCACATCCTATGTTTACATGATGAGTCCTTGTTTATGTTTCATTATAGTAGGCTTATTTATATGGTTTGTAATTTCTATCTCTATTTTGGTGCCATCATATGCAGAGAGAAGAGGAGGAATTACTGGGTGATATTGAGCCCATGAGGATTGAAGAGCCAAAGAGAATTACTCAAAGAGTTGTGAATGAAGAGCAACACAATGACATAAAGTTATCAGTTTGTAGAAACGTTGGGAATGGATCAAATAGGACAGTGAAGAGGAAGATCTCATGGCAAGATCAGGTGGCATTGAGGGTTTGAACGTTGAACTAGTACATTAGGTCAAACTCCTGCTCTTTTGGAACGTGTATTTTCCCTTGATAATATGTAGCAGATTTTTTACATCCACTAAACCATTCTGCTTTTGTTTTCTTTTGTAAAGATATAGCAGTATATGCTCAATATATGGATGAAATGGGGAAATTTTTACCAGAAATCATCTTCACTTGTGAGTTGTTGAGTTGTTTTAATTTGTCTTCTGCATTGCAAAAAGTAGAGCAAGTTGTTTTAATTAGAAGTGGCAAAGTAGCCCCCCGCCCCGCCTCTCCATCAACCTGGCAAAACATCAACAGTTTCATAGCCCGTATTTTTTAAAATTGTTGTTAAATAAACTAACTAAAATAACATTATTCTTTAATAAACTAATTAAAATAACATTATTTGTTTTGACCTCATATATACGCTTTACATAAGATTATCTACGACTATCCCAAAAATTAAGTTATTTTGATTAATAAAGGGTATATTTATAACGTTTGTTAGATTAACTAAAGGAGTTTGCATTTGTCATTTAACATGACCACAACAAGTTTCTTACATATACAACATTTTGTGGGGCCCGTACTTTTTGAAGCCAAAAAAAAAAAACATACGACATGCAAAACGAATCTCTATAACATTACATAATCACTTTTCTTACAACATAACTCTTATAATACCCCTAACTAAAATAACATTATATTCGTTAATAAACCAATTAAAGTAACATTATTTGTCTTGGCCTCATATATATATATAGATATTTCTCCATCTGTTAATTGATTGTTTGTTGATTGCTCGATTAATTCTGTTCGAATTGGGTTTGCATACTCGAGCCTTGAATTTGGGATAACTTATTAAGTTGGAACAATCCTTGACATGGTTAGAAAATATTATTATTATTATTTTTTTGTTTCACTGCTTCCATGTCAAGGCAGAAAAGCCAGCTTCTTGACCTTGGCGGGGAGAAAATCAAGATAAATGAGTTTGTAATATTCTTTGAAGAAGTTGCTTAGAAATCAGAATAACCTGACCAGTTCCTTTGAAATCATGGTTGCGTTTCTCAAATTGAAGAAGTCTGGCTGCTGAAGCAAGCAAGCAAACACCCCTTTCAAATTAGGAGCATTTGGAATATTTTCTTTGAGCTCATTTTGACGCGTATATTTTAGCTTTAGTAGTTTTGGATGCTTCCGTGCAAATACTAAACATAAGAGAAAAAGTTGCCTGTGTTGACATTCATGGAGGTAAATAGCTCAATGGCTACCACGTCTCCGAGTTCCACCATAATTTTGCAAGAACGTGCGCAAGAGTTGCTTTTGGCTAAAAGATTTTTTTAATTGCTCCACTTAATGCAAAGACTATTTTTTCTTTACCAGAACTCCAGAATACCACACAAGAAATGTCATGAGACAGAAGTTGACAAAAACTCCTCTAATGTTAGCTGTTTTGCGGAATTACATAGCATATTAAAACTCACCTTTGTAAACTCACCTTTCACCTTTTTTTATATCCAAAAAAAAAAAAAAAAACTCACCCGTGTAAACTATAAAGATCCGGGTTGATGTAACATAATTAGTTTTGTTAACTCCATAATTTGCAGCCCTTTTCATGTGATAATAATACTTCACCCTTCACATTTTATTTTTTAGATAAACCACGTGTATTCTTTATATGAGACAATTATATTCGAGTCGAGAACATCCACATCATGGTAAGACTAGCTCTCTCAAAGGAGATTTTTTGCATTCACACTTGAACGCAAGACCTTATTTAAGCAGAATCAAACATAATATTTAAACCAATCCCTTTGGTCATTCTGTCTCCACTTGATGTAACCACCGGAGACACAACTTATTCATCTCTGAAAAACCCTTTTCCATCCTTATGATTGTTCTTTGCTATCTTGGTCTGTTAGGGTTAATAACATCTATATCTCTAATAAACCCTGTACTTTAACCTTATAGCTTCTAGCCTTTTGACTAAGTTTCTTCATTTGAGTGTTTTCTCCCTTTTTTTTATGGTTTTCCATCACAAGTTGCGAGCATGTTATGACTTGACAAATTTCTTAGAATTGAATATCCACACAGATGCAAGAGATAACCATACTTATGTATCTACAAAAAAAATTTTCTTTTTTATTCTTGCTTTCTTGCTCTCTCTCTCTCTTTTTCTCTTGATCTATATTTCATACAAATTATCAAAGGCTATTTATAAGTTATAAAGCTGACCAATATAACTCCACACATAATACCCTCATTACTTTATAATTGACATAACTGTCTCATTAATATTCTAACTGACATAACTAACTCATTAATAAAAAGCGGATATTTAAAATTTATCCCAACAAAATTGATCTTCCTCATTTTCAATGCATTTATTCTCTTACGATCTTCTTAATTCTAAGTGCTGCTTCTTTGGCCTTGTGCTTCTTATCCCGAAATTGCTCATTCAAGACTCTCCCTCACATGAAGCTGACAAAGTGCAAAATTCCACTCCTTGAACTTTTCTTTACATCAAACAGCAAGTGCTTTCTCAGAAGTCATATTCAATAAGACTTGCTTGTAACACTCCTAGTAAGCACAATTCTTAATTTGCTAGCACAAATATGGTTTATGGCATTGGAGAACCGCAACCCAACAATTGGAAAGTTACCATAAAGCACTTGAAGACAACTATATTACAATACTATTAATTTTCATGTTCACCCACATTTGCCTTTTTCTTTCAGGACTTTCCTCCTCCATTTCTTTCCTTTGTTGTTTTTGTTGCTGTTAAACTTATTCCACAAGTTGATGCACAATGACATATTCTGCCTCAAATAAAACAACCACTTTTCTTGTTTTAATGGTTACTAACACTTTTCTTAAATTGAGGTTTAGAAGATATAAAACCAGAACTCTTTGATTTATTCTTAGCAATATTAGCCTTAGCATGTAACTCATTCGCATTTTCCTTAATAGTCAGAGTGAGTATCAAGCCTCTTTGGCAGAATATTAGCTTCCTTTGCAAGATCATCTAAAAGCTTATTAAATTAATTAAACCAGATTAAACCGGTTTGGATAAAAAAAATTAATTAACTTGATAAGTAACACTTTTATCTCTGACTATTTGAAAAGCATTAAAGTGATGAACCAAATTTTTTTTACTGTATTCTTCCCCATAAATATACTTATAAACTAAGGGTTTGGTGTTTGTCATTTTAAATGACATAAGTTATATTATTTTAAAAGAGAGATAGACACAAATTTAAATAATTTTTTTTAATTTTAAATTTAAATAAAAAAATTTATGTCTATCTTTCTCTTAAAATGACATAACTATATGTCATTTAAAATGATAAACATTTTTCCCATAAATTAATATGGGTAAAGTGTGTGTCATTTTAAAAGATGTAAAATTGTGTCATTTTAAGAGAGAGAAAGAGATAGATAAAGGAGGAGAGATAGTTGACAAAAAAATAAAGGTGTGAGTCCCATCTCTTTATGAGTGTGAAAGAATATAAATTATGTCATTTAAAAGGATAAACACTTTTCCCAATTAATATATCCCAAATTTCGTCGGTATAAGCATGATAATACTATACATCATAAAAGTCATTTACCTATGCTATAGACATCATAAAACATATATAGTTAAGTTAAAGTTAAATTAAAAATTGGTTAAGTTTGTCTTTTACCTATGCTGTGCCTGTAGACAACATGCGTATTTCTTTTTCTATCAAAGTTAACAGTCAAAATAGATGAAAGGGAGGAAGTTGCAACAAGATGTGTTAAATTAGAGGATAATACAAGGAGATTGGCTAATGGTTAAGGAAGTACATTCCCTGCCTCAACAACTTAAGTAAAAACCACTTAAGCGAGCACATAGAAAAATTAATAATAAACGTGGTAAGTTGTATAATAATAAATCCAGAGAGTAAATTTCCCTTTGATAAAATTAAAAGTATGAAGTGTTTCATCAAATATTGACAAAAAAGGAAACTTCTTAAATGATGAAGCATGAAATGCACGAAAACTTGTAAAGTTGCTCTCGACGATACATACCTTTTTTTCCTTAATAAATAAATAAATAAATAAAAATTAAAAACTTCAAAAAATAAAATGAAGGACCGCGTCTTTAAAAGAATGAGTAAATCCTTATTTTCATTTTAAAACATGGGGAAAGTTATATTTATTATTTTTCTCTTACTATCAGATTTTAATCGTTGATTCCCATTAACATAATGATTATAATTTATTGAGTAACACTTATTAATTAACTATCAATTTTTAATAAATTATAATCGTTAGATTGACGAAAATCAACAATTATGATTTGGTACTAAGAAAAAAATGTAGTGAGTATAATATTTTCCTTAAAATGTAGGGTTTAGTGTTATTTGTTGAATACATGATTTTTAGTATCTCAAAATATTGTCTTGTTTGCTCTAATATTTTTGCAAGGTTTGAAGGATTACAATCTTCCTCACACCACTATCTATTTGCAATTATTAATATGCCAAGTTGTGGAATGTGCTTTTCTACAATGTTCTATTAATGAAAAGGCAACCTAGCCAAATATATTATCTTTAGTCTCCTTCCCATTATAGGCTCATGAGTTAGTCCTATACTATTACCCACATTAATGAAATATCCAATTCAAAATAAAAGGATCACTTAATTAAGCGTGTTTTATATTGCACTCCCCATATTAATCATAACTTAACCCATTTTTATTAAAGAAAAAAGAAAAACTACAATAAAATATAAATTGCCGCCCACAATAATTATAAAATTTCTAATTATCCTAATATTAGGTGTTGCTATTTTTAATTTTTAATATTGATTTAGTCTCTTAATAATGTCAATTGTCATTAATCTAATTTTTCAATCTTCGAAAATATTATCAAATTAGTCCCCAATTAAGATTTTGTTACACTTATTGTTCTTTATTTAATATCAAAGAATTAATTTGATAAAACTTTTAAATAATATCGCTTACACCGCCGAATATATGGATCAACGGTTACATGTTATTCCAACTTTGTCAGTCTTGTGATTTTGCTCGATTAAAACTAAATTGATCGGGTAATTAATGAATTGGTGGAAAAATAAAAAATATTGTTAATACGTACATAATCATTAAATAGAATGCATCCTCTGTTTATATCTGGATATATAACATTATAACATCAGTATAAAGTTGTAAGCAAATTATAACAAATTTTTTGTTTACAAACTCTTACAAACTATACTATATTTGATAATACGTACATAAGCATTTTAAAATGCATCCTCTGGAAAAATATGGGTAATTTAAAAACATCAAAAAATTTATAAAGTTGTAAGCAAACTGAGCATTACTCATAAATCCAACTATTATAATGCAACAAATATGTACAAAATGTTATTATTATAAGTTTATAACATATATTACATGTTGGTGATCATTCCGTGATCATAGGGCCAAATGGCGATGAATTCGAAGTAGTTATAAAAGACATAACAAAACATGTTTCATTTAGCATCTCAGTTCTCAAACATAAGTAGCAGAGCCTCGTAAGCGCAGCCAAGGCACAAACGAGATCTAATCTTTAAGATTGAAAATAAAGTGTACGAGGATTGAAAAATGCCCACTCGCTGTGAAATATGTTGTGAGATCATGATAGCAATCTTACTCCCTCCAGTGGGTGTTTGCTTCCGCCATGGTTGCTGCAGTGTACGTATCCTTCTCATATATTGCTATTTATTATGCTATTCACCGTATGTTCATAACATGTTATAGACTCTAATTGTAACACTATGATTTGGCTAGGGAATAGATGTTCTCATGTCTTGTCTTGTTATAATATGATTATGTGAAAAATCTGAGTCATTTATTCATTGCTAGCCGTCAGAGATTAAAATGATAATTTTTATTTTTTTATTTTTTTATTTTATGTTTTTGCGTTTGATGAACTTCATTACTAAATTATAAAAAAAAATCTGAAATTTTTCAATGACATGATGATCTATTCCCCACTACCTATAACTTCTCTTTGAATTTGATCTCTTGATCTCAGATGTACTGAGTCCGATTTATAATTTTTTTCTTCTTCTTTTAAATCTCAAGATCTGTCGTCTTTCCATAATCCTTTGTCTTCGTGGAATTTTATGCATCAAATTAGTTTTAACTTTTAACATTTCTACAATATATCTTTTTGTTTCTATTTGTGAATTTTATGTGAAACGTTATCGATTGAATAATAAAAGTTATTTCCTTTCTAACGGTTATAATTTCTTGCAAATTCATAATTAATTAATAAATATGACCCATAAATTATAACCGTTAGATTGATGGAAATCAACGGTTAAAATTTAGTAGTAAGAGATAGTAAAAAAATAGGTAGTAAGTATAATCTATCCCTTTCTACAATATATCTTTTTGTTTCTATTTGTGAATTTTTTTTTTTATATAACATCTATTTGTGAATTTTATGTGAAACATTATCGATTCAATAATTGTGATCTATTTACAAATTTTGTTTATAAACTTCAACACAACACAACCTTTGAACTTTTTTTGAAATACATAATTTATGTACTCATGAAAATACATAGTGTAACTTAGTGTACTCTTGAAAGTACATAATGTAACCTAATGTACTTCCGAGAATACATAATGTAGTTTGTAAACAAAAAGTTTATAAATATAACTATACCCTATGATGTACGGACATTGACACGGGACACGACACGCCGACACGTTAATTCTAAAAAGCATATTTCGACACGTTAAGACACGTTTTAATATTAAATAATATTTTTAATATATATAATATAATTATATTTAATACATATAACAGTTTATAATTAGTCATATAACCAATCAAATATTCAAATTTCATAACATAAATATAAAAAATAATAATTTTTCGTACCTTTTTAATTTTTCATGTCAAATTTCATAATAGAAAAAATGTGTCAGAGCGTGTCCAAGAGTTGATCTCGTGTCTCAAAATATTGACCACGTGTCGGACGTGTGTCCGAACGTGTCAGAGTGTGTCTGTGTCGTACAGTGTCCGACATGCTATTTTTCCAAAAAAAATGCGTGTCCGGGTTTCTTAGACTATCCCTCACTTTTATTACTTAATAGTAGCTTTATTATTTAATTTAAATTTTTCAAAAATAATATCATATTCTCTTTTTTAGATGAAGTTCCAGGTGAATTTATTTGTTAATTACTCGACTGATTCAATTCAAATCGGAAAAAAAATTTGATTACACTTTAGATGAACCATTTTATTTTGTTTTAGCAAATGTATTAGAATTTCGTACAATATGATTGTGACAGAATTAAAGGGACTGTATTTTTTTTTCCAGGTGGAATTCATAATCTGTTTGCTCCTGACAATACTAGGGTATATTCCAGGAATAGTTTATGCACTCTATGTAATTGTGTTTGTTGATCGTGATCAGTATTTTGATGAATATAGGCGTCCCCTGTATTCTGCATAACAGCATGAGTAATGATACCTACTCTGTTTGGCCCTTTCTACTATCGTCTATGCTGTTGGTGATGTCATGTATCAAACTCTTTTAAGACTAGAATGCACACCTCTTGAACTCTATTCTTATTGAGACTAGACTTGTCCACTTTGTGATTTACATCATTTTATCTTTACTAGCTTGTTGCTGAGAAAAGCATCAGAAAGTATCCAAGATGTGGACAATTATCTGTGTATCTGATTGTTAATTGTAAGGCTACATTTCAGTTATCAAATAATCAGATTATCAAAAAAAAAAATGTCATTTATCCTATCATAGATATGTAATTAGGTAAATCTTATTCATTTCAAACCTTTGCATGTGACCCTTTTCTACATTATATCGTCTTGTTAGACGCTTTACCTATTTTATATATGTGCTTTACTTTTCTTATGTTGTAGGGTATAAGGTATCTTATGTTGTGAGATAAATTAAGCGGGGCCCACCAATTTTTAAAAAAGAAAAAAGAAAAGTGAGGCACGTCTTTTTATGCGAGTGTAACATGAGAGATGAATCTTATGTAACATAAAAGTATAATTTCCCTTTATATATCCTATACAGTTATATCATCTTTAATCGAAACTCCATACCAGTGTTATTAAACTCGAACTGGTTAGAGACTCGATCCGGATATTAGGTCAATGAGTGATTGGTTTAACTAGAGAATTATTAGTTGAATCAATTGAATTGAATTTATATAAAAAACATACAATAAATATATAAATAGAAGTAACATGACAACTAAAATAATGTGGCTTAGTGGTTAGCATTTTGACTCAAAATCATGTAAATATGCAATCAATTGAAGAAGTTAATTACTTTAAAATTTTAGATGATCCATAGTCCTTTCTCAATCTTAGTATTACACTAGTCATGAATATTTGTTTCAGTCCAAGTCAAACCTAAATTTGATTATCTTCAGCTTTGCTCTATAAATGCATTAGGTACTTCTAGTAACTGAACTTATCTAGTGATTTTGAAAACGCACATCAGGTTCTTTCAGGTGAAACATGAGATTTAACTTAGAACATTTATGTAGATTATTACATTTGTTTGCACTGCTATATATGTCCTACGTAAATTTAAACAAAAAATCCATGGCTACATTGTCAAGAACAGGGTACATTGCATATTTAGCAAGTATTCCCAAAGGAATGACTTAGACTTTGATTCCTTATCTTCAATTGTATAGAACCATTTCAAAAAAAATTCACTATTTTTGAAAGGGGTTTGTTTTGCGCATGTTGCATAAGAAAACAAACCCTTCCTACACTCACCATAAAAAGGTGTGCCACTCATTTTTTTTTATTTTTTTTTTTATTTTTAAATAAGTGGGTCTCACACTTCATGTATCTATGACATGAGATTTGAAATCTCCTATAACATAAGATTTATTTTTCCCTTTTTGAAATTATGGTTTTATGAAGTATATTAAACATATCATGCTTGTCCCCAAATCCTCAAAGTTCTTATAAAAATTTAGAGCGCAGAAAACAGCATTGGAATGTTAATCTGGCATGAGTGAGTGCACTTTCGACATCTTATGGCTCATGAGAGAGTAGGATATTGCTGGCATCGTTTAATCTGAATTTTTCTTTTAATTGTTGACATGTTAATTCTTATTTGTTCTTGGTGGATAAACTGAGTGAAATAGGTTCTATGAAAAAATCTGCAAATGGTTGCTCTTTTTTACTGCTGTACTGCTGCAGAAAAAGCAATTTAAATGCAGGAAAATTTGGGGTGAAAATGAGTAAATGAATGAGGTGTTAGATATATTAATAATGGTCCTTATTTTCTCATATTTTAGGAGATTTCTTGATGTGATGATCCCACCTCCCATTAAAAAACAAAAATAAAAAAAATTATTGCACACATTTCAATGTATCTTTATTAGGAGAAAGAATTCTCCTATAACATAAGAATTCTATTCCCCATTAATAATATAGTTCAAATAATATTTTCACATATAAGTTTAAGGGAAGAGTTATATTGACAAATTCTTTTTCTTACAAACTACACTACGTCTGACTGGACAGACAACACTCTTGATTGAAGTCTGACTAGCCAGGGCCTAGTGTAGTTTGTAAGTTTGTAGGAAATTTTTTTTGTCAAAATAACCCCTCCTTAAGTTTAATAGGTAAGAGTATAATTATTTAGTTCCATATGAGTCCAAACCCAATGGTTTACATTAACTCTAAGGTTTTTTTGGTTACGCAGTTAGAGAAATATAAAAATCATTAATGAGCTTTAACTTATAAGCTTGAGTTATTAGGAAAAATTGTTACCTTATCATAGTATTAGAGCCTCTGTGACTTTGGGATTATGAGTTTGATTCTTACCGCCTCATTTTTTGGTGAATTAAGTCAGTAGAGATACGGGTCACCCAATGTATAGTCCACACTTCAAGTTTAAAACACTCTTATATGAAAAGATGTATTAGATAAATATAAAAATCATTACGGGACTTCGGTCCTTTATTTATTGCCTTGAATTTTTAAGTTGAAATGAGTTTTTTCAACTATTGAATATTTTAAATCTAATCTCATTTGATGTAATATTTTAAACAACTCTAAATTCTTCTCTCACAAACGCCGAAAAATTTAATATGCTTCAGGACCACTGAATCTTTTGGTGCTCCATTTCATAACATTAATTTTCTCTTTCCTTTTTTACCCCTATTAATTTCTCACTTTTCCCATTTTACCCTCCTATTTACACTAAGGGACCACCTAAAAATGGTGGTCCCGGCTCACATTCCTCCACAAACGCATAACCTCCTCCAAGAGAAACTATTGAAAGATTTGAAGAAAAGCGATTGCAGAAAATCAAATTTGAAGTGTAATAATAAAAATAAAAATAAAAAATGAAAGGCTTTCTACGTTAAAAATGCAAATAGTGAGAAAATGCATTTTGGAGAATTATAAATGACTCGAGTGCATGGAGCAGGGAAACACAAGAAATGTACAAATGGTAATGCAGTTTGGCTTTCAGCCTCCATTGGCAAAATCAAATATGTCATAGTTTATTTAAGAAGTCATGATTTTTATATTAAAATTCAGTAAAATAAGCTAAAACAAAGGCAAAAGGCTGCCTAACATCATATCATATGCAGGAAAAGGAATATGGAATCTGATTTCATTAAAGATAAATACGGCGCACATATGAAAAGTGGCAGCGAATTCTGACTGTTTGAATTATAAAGAGAATTCATCAGGTGGAATCCGATTTCCTTCTTTTGGAACAATGACCAAAATATTACTGTTTATCAAGTTTTTTATTTAAATATCATCACGCGTGTTGAAAATGGTATGGGAGAGCCTAAAATTCTTTGTAAGGGATAGATCCATGACTCAAGCGATAAGCTACGATAAGTGGGCCGACACTACATCTCAACCCCAAACCTTAAGGCTATAGGTCTATGGGTCTTTAATTTGCACTTATATGGTCATCACTTGGTCTATGTCTAGACCATGTGTTACTTCTTTACAACTCATACTTTAATACTTCTAACAACGCGAACAATATTATTTTCCAATATGCCACGTGGACGAGTTCGATGGACACTGCAGCGATCTCAGTTACTGACGTGTCATATTTTTAGTAGACACCAAGTTCGCTACCCAATGTAGCGAACTTGGTTGGTACTTTTTTTTAACTTGGTACTTGTTATCTATTAGAAATGTGACACGTCAGCAAACTAAGTTCGCTACAGTGCCCAACGAACTTGCCCACGTGGCATATTGGAAAATAACACTGTTCGCGTGGCATTTAGGTAAAAAACTTGATGAACAGTGGCATTTTGGTCACTGTCTCAATTTTTTTTCTGTCATCCCTTATATTTATATATTTTAAAAAATATATAATTATAATATTAATTTTTTTTTCATAGACATTGTTTATTGACATAAAAAGAGAAAAAATAACTTTAATATTATAATTATCAAATTATGTACTATCTAGAATATATAATTAATTATAAGGAGTGGTAGGAGAATTTTTTTTTGCAACAATATTAAAAAAAAGGGACCACACACACATATATATAATTATTTCTCCAGCCGCTTGATGTTTATAGTTATGATTTTTCTCATTAAATATTTTCACATTTTGTATAACTATAATTTTTCACATTTAATGCTGTCACCTATATATATGATAAATAATTTCATTAACTTGTTAAAATAAATATAATGATACTTTTCATTTAATTTATATATATAAAGTTAAAAAAATACACGTAAAATTTATATAAGTATCAAATATTAATCATGAGTCTATTATGTTTTAAGAGAAAGAGATATAACATTTTTTACTAGATATAATATTTAAAATATTTTAACTATATAAGCATCCTTAAAGCGGAATAAATTAATTTGAAAATACACTAAATATTTATCCATTCTATACAAAATTTATAGTTATACATATTTAGTTTAACTAAAAAGGGCGGGTTATTCTTACAATAGTATAAGAATAAGAACTCTTATATTCAATCTTGATAACTGATTTACTTAAATTGAACAGTTTACATATCTAATTAATTAGAACTATTAGATATAAGTAGGATCAATGAGTAAGATTAAGAGTGTAACTTATTGGTAGAAAATAATCTTGTCCCTTCTTAAAATCGGATGGGGAAAATGGGATAAATATGTGATAATCGAGCGACATAGTTGTTAGAGAATAATATAAACCATTAAAAAGGGTCTCACCCAATACTTTAAGATTTTGAGTTGAAATGGTTCTTTACATGACATCAGATCTTCATTAACCACAAGGTCACGAATCCGATCCCCTGCCCAAAAATCATTAAAAAAGCCCTCACCTAACACCAATATTTTAAAAAGGCACCTACCCACCTACCCATCTACCCAACATCTTAAGGTTTTGGATTGAATTAGTTCTTTACGATAACAATTATTAATTTTAACCCAAAAATTCTATGTAGATTTGGATCCAATACTCTTTCAACAATTGGTGTGGGTTTATATATTGCCACTTAAACTAATCCTCGTGATCGATATTTAAATTTATAAAGGTGTTGATGGCATGGTACAACTTTATTTTCTTTGAGTTTCTCACAATTGCATCAAGCATTAACAAACTACATTTAATTTATAGGTATCATGGGCTAGTACGTTAAGCCCACAAACCCTACAAGACACACTAAATAACGCCAACAACTAGAAGGGGAAAGTTTTCATAAGAGGAAAACTCCTTAACAAAACGCAGTTCTGTGATGTATAAGAAGTAGCATCTGCATGTGTAATATAAATCAAAAGTAGGCTTCTAACACATCATGTAAGCATCACTAGGTAGTTTACGGTTGTGCCTTCCCAGTAAATAATCCAAGGAATTTAAAAGAAGCAACCAGCAACTAGCAGCATTCCGGGAATGATGAGAAACAGGGATGAAGATTTGATTGAATAGGTGCTTGCACTACTCTTAACCTTATGTGGATTACCCTTTACGTTATTTGCTCCACCATAAACTGCCCTTGCTTTCCGTGAAATCCTTGTATGTTGGACAGCATGCAATCCTATATTTGTTCTTTGAGTGCTTGGTTTGCTTGATTCCTTGATCATACCGTACGTGGCTGCATGCCCAAGAAGAAAATGTTAATGATCAAAATGAATATTTTTTCATGTCCAATTTGAATGTGATTTTGATAACATAAAAAAGAAAAAAAGACAAATTTCGGTGCACTAAGCTCCTCGACGTGGAAAGATGGATTAGAAGTGAGGGCCGATTTCTCGTATCCGAACCCATGACATTTAAGTCACAAGGAATAACCTTACACGGCTGTTCCGTGGCTCACTCTCTGAAATCATATGTAAAAGAAGAAAAAAAAAAGTTAAAAAAAGAGGCTCAAAATTGGTTACTTTGAGGCTCCTTTTGTCTCTTGGAAGTCCTAAAGTCTTGAATTTCAGCTATGGACGTGGTCCCGTTAGCTGAAAATATGAGGATATTGATCAAAAAAAGGAACCATAAAAGTAGTGCTTTGATCATATTTTGAACTTGTTTGAAGTAACTATGAGTAATCGGAGGTTTTATGTGAGTGGGAAAAGCAAGTTTGCTTGTGGAGACGCACTTAAATTAGTAGAAAATTTCTTTATTTATAATGGTTTATTGATGGTGATAGTGCATTGAAAATTACCAAAATGCTCGGTTTTGCCCTCATTGAATTGATTCCTTGCATATATCTTTGCGCTACGTATATGCTTTAATTTGTTTAATTAGTCAATTGATTTTGGTAAAGGTATCATCTTCTCTGCAATTAATTAATACGGCATTGTGTATGTTAAGGGGGAATATGTTGTGCTGACAGAAAGTAAACGAACATAGAGAAATTTTCGTGAAAAAAGAACATGTTCTTGTAACGGAAAAAATAAAAGAATATGTTCTTGTAACAAAATAAATGAGAAAAGAACATATTCTTACTCTTTTGCACCGATTAAGAAAAAAGAAAAAGAAAAAGAAAATAACAAACAAGATTTGTATTTGTTCCGGGTTTGTATACCCGGGAATGGTTACCCGGGCAATTAACTGGGTTTACCTGGGTTATGGGCCAGTTATCTCTTACAATGGTGGGCCCTACCATGATGGCACGACGAGGCTTATTATGATCCACGTTCAAGGTAATCGCCTAAACCATTTGTATATATATATATATATAGGAGAATACAGTTGGAAGAGGAGACACAAGATTTCAAAGAACCCATATTAATGTTCATCCAGAACATTTGGCGCCGTCTGTGGGGAAGGTAAAACCATTCCTACGCATTTTCTTGGGTCATGGCAAGCAATAACCATGATGAGCGAGCGGTGGAAAATGAAGAAAATAGGGGAGAAGAAGATTCTTTCCGGTCCAGTGGAAGGAGTCAATCGTTACACACAATTGGAGAAGCTTTAATTCAATTGGTGGAGGAGATAAGGAACAGACAACAACAAGAAGGAGGAAGAAGGAGGCAACATTCAGAAAAGAGACCATTGGTGGAAGATAGGTCACCAGGCAGAGACATGGGGAGAGGTTCTGTATCTCCCTTTCCTAGTTATATCCCGTTGTCACCACCGGTTGAGACGGGGAATAGGAGGACAGAGGGAAGAAGAAGGCAAGTATCTCAGATATCGAGAAGCCTTTTGGAATGGAGAAATTATCAAAATGAAGGACGTGGAACAAATCGGGTGACGGAGGAAGAGGCTTATGAAGAGGAAGACGAGCAACCCCAGTGGAGGTCATGGGAGGACGAGCAACGGCAAGAAATTCGTTATTACTACGTTCGTCCCGATGAGCGAAGACGAGATTCAAGACGATACAAAGACGTTAATGGAAGGAGGGCAGATGGAGAAAGACGATATTCTTATAGAGGCAATTCCCGCTAGAAGAGGACGAGTACTATACCATACCGGAAAACCTAGCTCGGAGAAGAGGGTGGCAACAAGTGGAGAATTATGGTCCTCAGGATTATGAAGGGCAAATGATGAGGCAAGAAGGGCCTGGGAGGAACGAGCAACTCGGGAGACCACTGCAACAGATGCCGCAAGGGGTTCCTGGACCGCTTGTTAGTCAAGGGCCTTCAGGAACTCCTTTATCTTGGAGATTGAGGGCGGAGCCTACTCCGGCTTGGTTTAAACAGCCAACAGATATGAAGGCTTATGATGGGAGCTCGGATCCAAAGGAGTTTGTAACCATTTTCCGAGCAACCATGTCATTATATGGAGAGTCAGATTCACTGTTATGTCGGGCATTTCTAGTTTTTTCTGAGGAAACAAGCGTTAGAATGGTTTATAGCGTTGCCAGTAAACTCTATAGACAGTTGGTCAGATCTGTCTTCCCGGTTTGTACAACAGTTTGCTCATTGCGGACCCCAACCCAAAACCACACATAATTTGTGTGGGGTAAGACAGAAGCCGGGAGAAAAAGTGAGAGAGTATTATGAAAGATTTCAAGCAGAAGCGAGGCAAGTGAAGGGGTTGGAGAATCAAACGTATTTACTGTTATTCACCACCGGGTTGCAGCCTGGCGGATTGGCAGATTCTTTGGCAAAGAAAGCTCCAGCTACGAAAGAAGAATTGATGGAAAGAATCCAGAAGTACATTGATTTGGAAGAATTTAAATCTTCTCAAAGGCAAATTGAAAAAGGTTTTAGGGAGGCTACATTTAGAGGGCCCGACAGGCCTGCAGGGAGAGGGCAGTACGAAGAAAGGCGACCTCGGGTAGTCGGGGAGAGATTCAGAGAAGCATATAGAAGGGAGTTTACACCGTTGAATACATACAGGGCCTAGATATTAAAAGAAGTAATATTAACATAAATGCGAAACGTTCCTAGGTCGCCACTGATTCGGTCGAGTTACGCGCAAGAAGATAAGACAAAGTGGTGTGAGTTTCATCGAGGGTATGGACACCTTACAAATGAATGCTTCAATTTGATGAACGTGATTGAAAGGCTGATTAATGAAGGAAAGTTACAGAAGTATGTAAGAAGAGGAGAAGGAGAAGGGTGTACGAAGGATAAGGATAGGCGACGAGATCGTAGTCGCAGCCCGCCCGGAGGGAGGAATAGAGAGGCTGATGAAAACCAAAAAGTTCAAACGGTTTCGAGTCAAATCCCAGTTGGACACATTTGTACTATAGCAGGAGGTCGAGCAGGAGAAGGAGAATCAAGTAATGCTCGGAAAAAGCATTTAAAGATGTGTATGGCCCTTTCAGAGAAGCCGCGTTTTAAAGAAGAAAGAAGGAAGACGGGTAAACAGGTGGTGTTTGAAGATCTTGATGACGAAATATTAGATCCGGAGCATGATGATCCTTTGGTTATTTCAGGATTGTTAGCAAATTACCAAGTGGATAGAATGTTAGTGGATCTGGGGAGTTCGGGGACATTATATTCTGGGATGCATTTCGAATGATGGATTTAGACTGTGATCAGTTAGAGCCGTGCGGAGCTGATTTGTTAGCATTCACAGGAGATAAGATTAAGCCGTTAGGATACATCCCGTTGAGATTGATTTTGGGGAAGGCACCCACTCATAAAACAGTCACGTTGTTGTTCGCAGTGGTAGATTTGGGTTCGGCTTACAATATTATTTTGGGAAGACCCTTTATGAAGAAGTTCAAAATCTTTTTATCAATAGACCAATTGGCTATGAAGTTCGTGGCTAAAGATGATAATGTGGCCACAGTAAGGGCGGATCAAGTGGTTGCTCGGAATTGTTACAATATGAGTTTGCGAATGGGACAAGAGAATAAAAAGGAAAATATGGTGGAAGAAGGGGAAAATAAGGAAGAAGGGATACAAAAGGGAAAAAAGGAGAACAAAGAAGAGCGAGTAATGGTGGTGGGATTAAATCCCCGAGTTGAAGATTTGAAGGAAAGGCCAGAACTCGCAGGTGCAATTGAGAAGATTCAATTAGGAAAATGTTGCGAACAATTTACTAAAGTGGGTACCGAGTTGGAACCAGAGGTGGCTGCGAGTTTAAAGAGACTATTGAAGGACAATGTGGATTTGTTTGCGTGGAAACCGTCTGACATGCCCGGAATGGATCCAGCTTTATCTTGTCATCGGTTAGCAATAATGCCTGGAGCCAAACCAGTAGTTCAAAAGAAAAGGAGGTTTTGCTCGGAAAGGAGGATGGCGATAGAAGAAAAGACAAGGGAGTTATTAGAAGCAGGTTTTATCAGAGAGATAGAATATGCTACATGGTTAGCAAACCCAGTGTTGATTAAAAAGGAAGATGGGAGATGGAGGATGTGCACAGATTATACCGATTTCAATAAAGTTTGTCATAAAGACCCTTTCCCACTACCAAGCATTGATCAGTTGGTAGATAAGGCACCCGGATATAAAGTGTTATCGTTTATGGACGCATATTTCGGGGTAAATCAGATACCTTTGTGGAAGGAAGACTAAGAAAAAATAGCATTTATCACGGAAAATGCGGTGTATTGTTATAATGTGATGCCATTTGGGCTGAAAAACGCGAGAGCAACTTATATGAGGATGATGAACAAAGTATTTAAAGAGCAAATGGGCAAGATGTTGGATTGTGAAGTCGGAGGATGCTAAGAAGCACTTAGCATATTTGCACGAAGTGTGTGAGCAAGTCCGGAAGCACAATATGCGTTTAAATCCAAGTAAATGTGCTTTTGGAGTTCCGGTGGGCAAATTTTTGGGTTTCCTTTTAACAGAAAGGGGGATTGAAGCAAATCCAGATCAATGCAGAGCAGTAATGGAGATGAAGAGCCAGGAGAATATCAGAGACGTGCAGAAGTCGAATGGGCGAGTAACAACTTTTTCCAGATTTTTAGCGAAATCCGCACTTGTTTCCTTGCCTTTATTCAAGTTGCTCAAGAAGGATTGTGATTTTGTATGGTCAGAGGAATGCGAAGTTGCTTTTCAACACTTCAAGAGTATTTTGGCATCACCACCAATTCTCAGCAAGCCGGAGCTAGGTGAGCTTTTGTATTTATACTTGTCGTTTCACAGGAAGCTGTAAGCTCAGTACTTGTCTGAGAAGAAAGGGATAGAAATCAGAAACCAGTGTACTTAAAGTATTGCAAGGAGCAGAGTTAAGATACCAGTACGTGGAAAAAGTAGCATTTGCATTATTAGTTACGACGAGGAGGCTCCGTCAGTATTTTCAATGTCATTAGATAATAGTTAGAACGAATCAGCCCATTAAACAGATGTTGCATAAGCCGGATCTCGCTGGTCGGATGGTGACATGGGCGGTGGAATTATCCGAGTTCAGCATTAATTTTGAAGCATAGAAGGCAATCAAAGCACAAGCGTTGGCAGATTTTGTAGTAGAGATGACTCATCTCGGAAGGGACTTGGAAGATAACTGGTGGAAGCTGTTTGTAGACGGGTCATCCAATAAACGAGGCAGTGGGGTAGGAATTATTGTTGAGAATCTGGAAGGAGTGGCAGTAGAACACTCGCTGACGTTGGAATTTCCCACAAGCAACAATCAAGCAGAGTATGAGGCAATGATTGCCGGTCTGATTTATGCAAAGGAGCTTGGTGCGAAGCATTTGGTAGTATACATCGATTCACAGTTGGCGACTTCACAGGTAAGAGGTATGTATCAGGCTAGAGGAGAGATCATGATCAAGTATTTGGCAAGAGTGCAAGAGTTGATGAGACAGTTTAAGGAGGTCCGAGTAGAACACATCAGAAGGGATGATAATGTACGAGCAGATGTCTTGTCCAGATTGGCGAGTACAAAGACCACTGGGAGTCTGAGGACAATTATACAACAAAGTGTGAAGGATCCGAGCGTAGTGTGGATGGTACAAGTGGTAGATTGGAGTAGCCCAATTCGAGGTTTTTTAGAAAAAAGGAAAAGAGCCTGGTGATCCAAAAGAGGCATTCAAGTTGAGGAGAAGAGCAGCATGGTTCGTAATAGTAGAGGGGCAGCTATATAGAAGGGGGATGAAGTCGCCTCTGTTGAAGTGTCTAGCTGCACCTAATACTGAGTATGTGTTAGAAGAAATACATGAAGGTATTAATGGGCATCATCTTGGAGGAAAGTCTTTAGCAAGGAAGGCTATACGAGCAGGTTATTTTTGGCCAACAATGGGGGAGGATGCTAAAAAACATGTGCAAAGGTGTGAACAGTGTCAGAAGTTTTCCAGCATATACCAGGCCCCACCAGAGGAGTTATTCACAATTTCATCTCCTTGGCCATTTTATAAATGGGGAATGGACCTTTTAAGCCTATTTCCCAAAGCTACTAGAGGTGTTAAATACTTGATAGTCGCTGCCGACTATTTTACGAAGTGGATAGAGGATGAACCTCTCACAACAATTACTGCTCGGAAGGTTCATAAGTTTTTTATTGGAAAAATTGTTTGTAGATTCTGCATTCCACCTATAGTCATCACAGACAATGGAGCCCAGTTATGGATAAAAAATTTAGGAAAACCGTGGCAGACTTGGGAGTAAAGCATAAGTTTTCAGCAGTGGAACACCCGCAAATAAATGGGCAAGTGGAATCGGCAAATAAGATATTGACAAACAGGTTGAAAAGAAGAGTGGAGAATTGTAAAGGAAGCTGGGTAGGAGAGTTAGATAACGTGTTATGCAGTGCAGTCTAGTATTCAAGAAACGCCGTTCAAGATGACTTACGGGTTCGATGCAATGCTTCCAGTAGAAGTCAGAGAACCATCGTGGAGAAGGAGGATGTTATCTGAAGAAAGAGAAGAAGAGAACAGTGAAATGATGCAGATTGATTTGCAGTTGTTAGAAGAAGAGCGAGAGAAAGCAGAATTAGTAGAAATGGCATCCAAGCAGTGAGCAGCGACAAGGTATAATCGGACGGTAGTTAAAAGAACATTTCAAGTCGGAGATTTGGTGCTCAGGCGGGCAGATGTGGGGCATAAAAATGCAAGAGATGGGAAGATGGCAGCCAATTGGGAAGGCCGATACCGGGTAACAGTAACCACCCAGGCAGGAGCTTACCAGATAGAGAATTTAGATGGAAAACCAATTCCACGATATTGGAACTCTACCAAGTTGAAAAGGTATTTCAGTTGAAGAATTTAAGATTTATTGGGAAGTCGGATGGCAAGTTATTAATTAGGATGAAGTTTAAGTATGTATGTTTTACAGTTGTGTGGTAATATGTTATTAGGTGTTGGAATTATTGTGTAGGGTCTAGTTGAATTTATGGTATGTGATGATGTTTTAATTCAATAAAGCCAGTTAGACAATGAATATGTTAGCAAAAAACAAAGTCCCTTGCCGCCTTAATTGGGCTCTTGGGCACCCGTTCAATTCCTACTCGGAAGCGGGAAAACAAAGTCCCTTGCCGCCTTAATTGGCCTCTTGGGCACCCGTTCTGTAAAAACCCGCACCGCTAATTAAGGTAATTAGTGAATTAATTATGATAATTAGGAAATGATTCCATAATTGACCTTAATAATTATTATTGGGCTTAAAACTATACTGAGTGAGTAAAAATGCTGAAAGTCGCTTTTCGGAAGAAAAGCGCAGATACCGGTTCTGCTACCCGGTATAAATGCGTACCGGAAAAGTATCCCGGAAAATTATAACGAATGCATGATAATTACTAGAATATTATGTAGGAATTGTAAAACAAGTTTCAAGTCAAAATAATGTAATCTGATGCCAGAACTGATACTGGCTATGGAAAAGCGCATACCGGAAATGTGCTCCGAAAAATAAAATAAAAATATGAAAAATCTTAGAAAAATGTGTAGGTCTAGATTCCAAAGTTTGGGATCAAAATATTTTGCATTGCTAGTAAGGCTAATACTGCGCGTTAAGTGGCCTTTGGGCTATAAAATACTACCACTAAGGGCACAAAACCCTAGGCAGCAACATTGTATACGTAAATTGTGGCTGGTGTGCTGCTGTGCACTGTTCCTTTGCTGCATTCTTCCACCTTGTGAGCCTTGTGACCATTTCTCCCTTGTTCTTCATAGTTTCTTCATCACAAACACCTAGAGGGAGTGTGCTTGTGTGTGGTGAGGGTGAGGAGTGATCTTGGGGAAGTGTCCTGCCACTGTGAGTTGGTGTTGGGGCTGAGTACTTGTGTGTGAAGCGTGGAGGTCATGATCATGGCATTCTAAGGTCCAAGAAGCAACCTTTGGTGCCAAGAACCAACCTTTGGTGTAGCATTTTCGTGCCCTTGTTTGTGCTAGACTTGGGAGCTGCATTGGGAGCTCCATAGGCACATTAAGTTGCTGAGTAAGCTTTGGGGTAAGTCACCTTAACTTGATCATGTGTTTTATTGGCCTAAAGGTGGTATCTTGGTATGATAATGGATTTAACAAGTAACCAACACATAAGTGAACTTGTATATGCTTAAAAATGGATCTTTGGTCGTGTACAAGTGTTAAAAGTTGAACCTTTGGACTGGATATTCACGAAATGAAGAAACTACATTCTGTCGTGAGATATCCGGATATTTGTCGAACAGATATCCGGATATCCATATCCGGATATGGTATTCGGATATTGGTATCCGGATGTGGGATCTGGGTATCCGGATATGGTATATCCGGATATGGTCAGTGTGATAACCGGATATTGCATATCCGGATATGTCCCCTGTATATCCGGATATTCTGGGATTTTGCAGAACAGTAGCTGTGCTGTGTGAACAACAAGCTATTGGGGGTTTGTGGACCCTAAATTAAGGAAGTTGAACTTCTGTAATTAATGAACTAAGTCAGAATCACATGATTAAGGGCTTATGGCTTTGTTGGAAGCCTTGAGACGTAAAACGTAAAAGAAAGGCGTAGTCTTTAAGTGTTATGCTTGTGTTGCATAATTAATGATATATTATTGGTCCATATCAGATTGTGATACTGCTGTGTTTGGACTTGTGAGAGGTTGGACTCTTGGCTTGGATAGCTAGCTTGCAAGGTAAGCTTTCGTGTCCTCGGTTTAGCCATGTTATGGTTCCACCATGTCCCATGGGGATGTGGTTTATGCATGCTGTGTTACATGCTTTGATGTTTTGGAAATGCTGTTGAGCTATTATATGCAATGTGCTTTTATGATATGCATGTGATGTCCACCTATACGGTAAGCCTGAGTATGTAGCACATACAAGACGGTGAGGCTGTGGGTGAGGTGCAAGCGGTGTTCCTTGTACTTATGTGGGTATAGACGTATTCCTGCATTTCTCTGGCCAGTAGATTGTATAAACACACATGGCATGAATATCTGCTGCACTGCATAGTTTTGGAACTTATATTGTAAATACTATTTTTGAATTTATATTACACATGTAAGTGAGCTTGGGGTGGAAGATCCTTGAGGACCCCTTGCCTTACTGAGATTTCTTGTTCAGAGATCTCACCCCACGTTTGGGGACGCTTATTTCAGGTTCAGGTAATGTCGAGGGCTCAGGTGGCAGGAGGCCAGAGCTGAGTTAGACTTATCTGTATTTTGCTGACATGATGGATGCTGATTATTTGACTGCTGTCTATATTTTCTGTTATGATTATCTTGAGACTGTTGTTGGGCATTGTTGCCTTATTTGGTGAGCATGGGGTTTGTCCATGCCTCATGGGTTGGTTATTGTCTTTTATTTTAAGTTGTAATTAAAGTATCAGGATTTTGACACAGACTATGTGTTGTAGTCTTGTGGCTTTAGATACTCACATTATATCCATATATGAGGTATTTCAGTTAGTGGTCTTGCAATTTTACATACAGGCAGTATTTTATGAAATTGATTAAGTAATCAAGTTGATTAAGTTTAATGACGTCATAATTGAATTAAAGAAAAGTTATTCCGCATTTAATTAAGTGTGGCTTAATACGATAGTATGTTAACAATCCGGGTTAACACGGGCTGTTACACGTTCAATTCCTACTCGGAAGCAGGAAAATAAAGTCCCTTGCCGCCTTAACTGGCCTCTTGGGCACCCATTCAATTCATACTCGGAAGCGGGAAAACAAAGTCCCTTGCCGCCTTAACTGGCCTCTTGGGCACCCGTTCAATTCCTACTCGGAAGCGGGAAAACCAAGTCCCTTGCCGCCTTAACTGGCCTCTTGGGCACTCGTTCAATTCTTACTCGGAAGCGGGAAAACAAAAGTCCCTTGCCGCCTTAACTGGCCTCTTGGGCACCCGTTTAATTCCTACTCGGAAGCGGGAAAACAAAGTCCCTTGCCGCCTTAACTGGCCTATTGGGCACCCGTTCAGTTCCTACTCGGAAGCGGGAAAACAAAGTCCCTTGCCGCCTTAACCGGCCTCTTGGGCACCCGTTCAGTTCCTATTCGGAAGCGGGAAAACAAAGTCCCTTGCCGCCTTAACTGGCCTCTTAGGCACCCATTCAATTCCTACTCGAAAGCGGGAAAACAAAGTCCCTTGCCGCCTTAATGGCCTCTTAGGCACCCGTTTAAGTCTTACTCGGAAGCAAGAAAGGTTGATCATCAACGTGTTAAAAAAAAGCTGAGAAACAGTTCACATAACGAAGTCAGAAAATTGACATTTACTAGTCCAAATATTCAAAAAGGCTACAATGTTTAGATAAAAAATATAAAGTCATGGCATAAATAAGAGAAGTAAAATTAAGTACAAAATAAAGTGGCATTCCACCCCTTCAAGTATCTTTGGGAATGTCATCAGAAGCAGCATGATCAGAAGCAGAGTTGGAGTTCACATAGTCGGAGGGACAATCAGCAAGCACAGCAACAGATCCTTTTTCATCGTGGGTGCATAGTAGTCCATTTTCTATGAAGTTGAAGGTCTCGATTTTTTCTAAGTGAGGTAAAGGGGAGTTCGGGTGGAAAAATTTCACCTGATCTACAACCCAACCACGAATTTGATGAGCAAAAGCTACGTATTTTGAATCCATATCATTAGCAGCTTATTGTAAAGTTGAGACATCTTTCTTTAGTGTATCTACTTCTAGTTCCAGCTTGGCCACTCGGAGATCAGAATCTTCAAAGTTTTTCTTCACAACTTGGTGCTCGTCAGTAAGCACTTGATGGTCTTGTTTCAGAACAGTATGTTCCTCGTTTAGTTTGTTCCTTAAATCTCCAGATTTTTTAAGTTTGAGTTGGGCTTCTTGAACAGCCAACTCGAAAGTTTCAGCCTTTTTGATTAGGCGAGTTTGCTCTGTTTGAAAGTTGGTCTTTGAAAGTTGTACGTCTTTAACCTCGGAAATAAGCTGTTGACGTTCAGCTAGAGCCAGGAGTGCCATTTCATAGTAGAGGGCTTCTCGCAGCGAATGATCTCGGATGTCAACGAATTTGTTAATGAGTTGGTCCAATGAGAATTTGTCCCATTTTTCGCGGAGCCCAAGAGTGAAACTTGGTTTCATTTTTTTCATAAAAGGGGGTTCAGTAAAAGGGGTAGCGATAACAGAAGTGGGAGGAGTCAAAGACTTTGCAGTTGAAGGATCTGGGCTAGCTTCTCCAATTCGAACACGTTTCTGACGACGGATCTCGCCAGAGTCAATCAGAACGTCCATATCCATTTCCACAGTGTTACATGGTATTGAATTGGTAGCAGAAGTAGCCGGCATAGGAGACCGAGTAGGAGAGAGGACCTTCTCGCCAGAGGCCGAAGAATGATCATGATGCACAACCTTGCCGCCAGAGACAGTGGAATCATCTTTCTGAGTAGCATTTTGTTTCTGCCGAGCAAAAAAGGCAGGATCCATGCACTTATCTGAGAAACATTAACACAACAGAAATCAAGTATAAGGTTAAATATAGAATATTCAAAATAACATAATAAAATTAGCTAAGTACTTACTTAGTTTCCGACAAACCCATTCAGCAGAGTCTTTACTAGTTAGAATAGACTGAGGAATGATAGAAATATTTTCTTTACATAACTCGGAAGCTAGATGTTTGAACCAAGTATAAGTTTCTTGTTCCTCAGTACTCAGATTCTTGGAGTTAGTTAAAAATGCTTTGGCAGAAGTTTTATAATGATGACCGTTCCAACTGAGAGGAAATCGAGGAGTTCCGTCTTGATTCAGAAAGAAAGCAGAAGGGGGAGCAGATTGTGAAGAAGAAGAGGAGGCAGAAGGTATAGTCGGAAGAGCCTCAGGTATACAAATTTTGACGTATTCTTCTTTGAAATTTTTCCAATTATCTTCGTATATAGTACACCAACGCAGCCCAGGGAGAGCTTTTAAAGAAACCCAACTATGCCGAGTACATCCTTTATCAACAAGGTTGTGGAACACGACAAATAAACAGAACGGAATAACGGTACTGATTGTAAGGCATGGTGTGCTCGAAAAATAAGCATTTGTAGGTAAAAAAAGAAAGAGTTCTCACCTTGTCTGGAAGGCGAACAAATACGTTCTTCTTCTAGTGATTTCACGGAATAACGGTAAGAAGAACGAAGCCCTAGAGCTTCTTCGTCAACCCATTCTAAACCTTATAAAGTAGAAGATAGTGCGAAGCGAGAAAGGGAAAGTGAATGGTAGGGATGATTCCTCGGCATGGCCTGGACGGAAAAGGTATCAATAAAATCTAGTTTAGAAGATATATTAATTTAAAATGATTAGTGCAGAATATGTTGGTTACAGTTAGATCCTTAATCCGTCGAGATCCTAATAAGCCAGTGAAAAAAAGTTAAGAAAAAGAAAGGTACAGAGATAAAGAAAGTAGGGGTAAGGCAGAAGGCAAAGAGTAAGTTGGTAAGCCATATGCGAAGTTCATTAATAGTACATATAGCAGTACAAGAAACAGTTTTTACAAGTTATGCAAGAAACAAGAAAAATAATACAGGAAACCAAAAGAACTTACTAGTATAGTGTACTGGGGGCTTGAATCCAAAAGAAGGAGAATCACAGCGAGGTTCACGTGAAGAGTTTAGCAGCAGCAGAAGGAAGAATGGCAAGATGGGGAAGAAGGAAGGAGAAGATGAAAAAAGTGTTTTTGAAGACTGAAATGGTTAAATAGAAAAGGCAAATGGTAATAAAAGGGGGAAAGAGTGACACACGGTTTGAATTTCGAAAAATAATGATGGGTGTCAGGACGAGTCGTTTCGGATGTCAAGTCGTTTCAAAGGTCGAGGCCGTCAGAGCGTGACAAGTGGCAAGCAGAATCTGAAAAGACAAGACGTATTTAATGTGGTATCGATATAAGATAAAGTTAGAGATATGGTAAGAGATAAATTATGAGTTAAGCTCGGAGTCAAATTATCATTAAACTCCGAGCTTGGGGGCTTAATGTTCCGGGTTTGTATACCCGAGAATGATTACCCGAACAATTAACTGGGTTTACCCGGAAGGGCTTTACCCGGGTTATGGGCTAGTTATCTCTTACAATGGTGGGCCCCACCATGATGGCACAACGAGGCTTATTATGATCCACGTTCAAGGTAACCGTCTAAACCAGTTATATATATATATATATATATATATATATAGGAGAATACAGTAGGAAGAGGAGACACAGAATTACAAAGAACCCATATTAATGTTCATCCAGAACAGTATTCTTTTTTGTGGATACGAAGATTTTCTATAAGGAACTTTCACACACAATTTTTTTGATTTGCTATAAGGATGGATACGCAGTATTTTCCTAATACTCTAGTTTGCTATATGATTCAAATTTTATCACCGCATGCATTAAAATTTTATTGTTTACTGATTCCAAAAATATTTCTAGCAGAAACCAAATATATCATGAGGAAGGATATTCTTACCACCAAAATTTTCTACTACTAACTTACTACCTATCTAATCACCATTGAATCAAAGAGAGAGAATACTAAAAAGTTTTTGAAAAAAGAGAAAATGTTGATCCAATGGTGATTAAATAGGTAGTAACTTGGTAGTAGAAGATTTTGGTAGTAAGAATAGCCCTCCTCATATATCATATAGTTCTCTTATGTTTCGAAATATATTGAGAGAAACCATTTTAGACAAAAAAAACCATAGAATATTTTCTGGTTTCGAAAGTGATACATAAGTGTTCTGTCTTATAGACAGAGATGTCCAGTCCAATGGACTGGACCTGGTATGTTAATCTTGGATCTGGTGCTCTCTCCAAGGTATCTATAGAAGAAATACCCTTGAGTCAAGAAGCAGATCACTGTGCACAGAATACTATTAAAGGCATTAGCCAATGGGGATGTGTGCACAGTGACAATATAACAGTAAAAGAGAGAGCGTAACGTACCTTTAGGGTTGACTTTGTATTTGTAGGGTTTACATGTGGGCAGTGTGATGTGGGCCTTTCGTGCCTTTGATAAGGGCCCAAGCCTGCTTGCTATGCCGTCATTTTAGGATTAGTATCCTTGATGGATACTATCCGTAATTATAACTGATTCAGATCTTGGATTGCCCATTATTGGGCATGTCATTCAATGGGCCCCTTATACGGGTCCATAACAGTTGCCCCTCAGCCAGGCTACCTAAGTATCCGGGTTGCCAGGGTGAATCTGTTTATGCGTTTCTTCAGGTTTTTTGCTATGCTGTGGTTAGGGGTGGTAAATGAGCCAGGGGCCTTTTAGGGGCCTTTGGCTCGGCTCGTAAAAGCCTGAGCTCGTTTAATAAAAGCTCGTGTTGGAACCAGACTTGGACTTGTATAAAAGCTCGTTTAATAAAAAGGCCTCAGGCTCTAATTCAGAAGCTCGGCCTTAGGGCCTCCCAGGCTAGCCTAGTATATAAATATTTTTTTATATTTTTTATACTACTTGTAATAACTCTCTCTCATCAATTTATTTCACCCCATTTTATTGGTTTAACAGACTTTTTGAATGATTTTGTTCTATATTATGCTATTTGAATATATATTGAATTTATGTATATTTATGGAATTACTAGTGCTGTTATATATTATCCTTCATCCTCCTTCACACAAACAAACCCACAAAAACTCATTCGTTCCACTGTGCACTGCTTGTTTGTGTCAATTTATTTTTTATTTTTTATTTTTGTTGGCACTTTTTTTTATAATGGACTAAGATAATATAACTTGTTATCTACCTTCTCTCACTTTAATTTTATTTATTTATTTTAGACTTTATAAATTATTTATGCAAATTGGAAGCTAAGGTTTCTATCTGGAAATTGATTTTTTGTGGAATTCTGTTCACTTATTTTTATTCTTTAACATGCTAACAGGCTAAGATAGGCTTCACACAGGTTTTTATTTTTTGTAAATAAACCAGGCCACATGCTAATATTATATTCGTGACAGGTAACAGGCTAAGGCCATTCGGATACGTTTAAATACAGGCTTGGCCCGTTAATATCAAAACTCGGCTCGGCTCGGCCCGTTAACACCCCTAGCTGTGGTGAGTTTTTGTAAACTCTTTGCATGCGTATTCCTTGATCTGAGTGCTTTTTAACCGGGATCTTCATTGCCCCTTATCTCAGCGGTTTGAGCGTGAACCCCAGAATTATAATTATAATTATTTTTTTGGTAAAAAATTTTGTACTTTTTTACTAAAATAATTTTTTTTGAAATAAATTATAATTATATGGAAGAAGTTAAAATGTGTTTGAAAACAACTGTATCTAGAGGGTAATTTTTTTTTTATATATTTTCATCACCTTTGTGCTTATATTTATAATTTCAAATGATTAATAAAAATATAATTATAATTTTATCCTTTTTCTATTTTTTTAAATTATTAAATGAATAATTAATAAAGGTATTTTTTAAAATAAATTGATATAGATTAATCTAATCTGTGTCCCTTTGTCTTTTGTTTTGTCTCCTTTTGGTTTCTGTGTTTGTTTGTTGCTTCTTAAGTCTAAATAAATAAATAAATAAAATTAAAGAGAAGTAATTTTAAATCAACTAAACATCAATTAAAAATAAAATAAAATAAAATAAAGATTTTATTATTTATTATTTTAACAAGATAGAAAGAAGGAAAATACTATCACCTAACTTAAGTCAAGTGATTTATTAGTTAGTCTTTTTAAATATTTAAATTTTATAATACATTATAAATTGAAATTTATTTATTTATTTTGTTTCAATGGCAGATCCATCGTATTGGATAACATAAGAAACATTAGGTTAGTGCCAAATTGGGAGGAAAAAGAAAAAAAAAAAAAATTCTGCATCTATGGCAATATTTCTTTATGGCAATATTTCTTTTACATTGACCGGTCCCAAATTAACCGTGTGAAATAATTAGTAGCAGCCTGATTCTCACAAGATTTGAAAGAATGCCTATGTATATACACAAGATTTGATATATAAATATGAGGGAGGTTATACTTACAATCTTTTTTTTTTTTACAACCGTATCTTATAACCGTTGATTTCCGCCAATCAACGGTTATTATTTTAGCAAATTAAACTCATTAATTAATTATTAATTCATAATAAATGATAACCGTTGATTGATGGAAATCAACGGTGATAAGATATGGGTCCGTGGGTTTGTTGCCACACATAAATGTCTAAAGAGATGGGCGAGAACCGCAGACCCCCAACTGTATCCGCCAATGTCCGTAAAGTCCCCTGCTAGCAGTGGAACATAACGACAAGCAATTTTGCTCCCACTTGATCTGTCACACACTAACCATGAGCCTAATAGCCGCAAAATGTGTGCCTTAGTGTAACGCCTCACCTCCTCAGGATTATGTTGTCAGAAATTTTGGTAGGGCGAAAGGAGAAGAAGAAGAAGACTTTTATTTTGGGAAGGTTGACGAAATGGGGTGGAAGGAGAATGCAATTCCAGTATGACCCAAAGAGTTATGCCCTTAATTTCGACGATGGGATACAGAAGGAATGTGATGGTGTTTATCTTGATTTCGCGGCTCGATTCGCATGTCCATTGGGAGTTGGGACAAACAAGGTAAAATTATTAACAAGCATGTAGATCAACGGTTCCAGTTTGATCAATGGTCTTCAAATATTGTATGCGAACCGAGAGAATAACAAATAAGCAAAGTCCAAAGAATTTTTTCCACTGTCCTCCCAATCCCAACTATAAGTTGTTTAAGGTGAGATTTCTCCGTAGATTCTTTGACTAATTCGATTAATTCAAGATCACAAAGAAAATAAAATTATATTTACTAATTTTTAACACAGCTTCGCATACAATATTCGAAGACCATTGATCAAACTGGAACCGTTGATCTACATGCTTGTTAATAATTATACCTTGTTTGTCCCAACTCCCAATGGACATGCGAATCGAGCCGCGAAATCAAGATAAACACCATCACATTCCTTCTGTATCCCATCGTCGAAATTAAGGGCATAACTCTTTGGGTCATACTGGAATTGCATTCTCCTTCCACCCCATTTCGTCAACCTTCCCAAAATAAAAGTCTTCTTCTTCCCCTTCCGCCCTACCAAAATTTCTGACAACGTCTTCACCTTCTTCACTTCCTTCACCAACCAGTAGTTATGATCATCTTTAACTGCTTCTTTTTCTTCTTTTCACGACCAGTACCACCGAGACCGTAGTCAACAGAAGCAACCACAAGAACTGGTGGTCGTGTCTTCATAATCGTAAGATTCTTCAAACCTCGATTGATTTTCAGCCATGGTGATGGTCGAAAGTAGTCTTTTGTAGGCCATGATCATAGAAAGAGAGAACAAGATTAAAATTTAATTTGTGTGCGGAAGAAGAATAGAGATTTGGCTGTGGCTTTGTCCACACTGATGTGGCTATATATACTCATTAACCTAAACAAGACTAGGTTTGTTTCCCCAATTTCAGCCAATTAATTTAATTAATTAGTTTCTTTAATTTTGGTCAATCAATCCAATTGATTTTTTCCCCTTATTTCAAACAATTAATTTAATTAATTGGTTTCCTTTAATGACTATATTTAAATTCCAATTTCAAATTCGAAAATCAATATTAGAATTTAAATTAATTTTATTTAAATTCAAATTTCCAATTCGAAATTCAAAATTAGAATTCAAAATAATTTTATTAATTTAACATTTAAACTAGTATATTACCCGTGCGATGCAAGGAGGAAAAGATAAAAAAATTTGTCGTCCGTCGTGGTTGTTTAATCGCACTGCAAATCTTGTATTTACAAAAAATTGTGTTGCTATTTTATTCTATATTTCAGGTGAAAAAAATTACAGCATTGACACAGAACTTTGCAAATATCAACCACAAACAAAAATCTGCTATTCAGAGGGATAATTAATTTTACATACAACTATATCATAATACACCATGTTAACAAAAATTAAAATCAGATTTATGAATTTAATTAAAAAAGATGAAGGATGAATGCAACGGATGGAATATAATATAACGGTAATGTAATAGAAGGAATATAATATAACGGTAATAGAATGTAACAGTTGTAACAGTAATTGTAACGTTAAAACTACCGTTACAACGGTTACATTCCATTATCGTTATATTATATTCCATCCGTTATATTACCGTTATATTATATTCCATCTGTTACAATTAAATTTTAATTCAATTATAAAAATATGTTTGTGTGCCGGCCCTCTTGGCCGAGTCCGAATTACCATCAGAATGTAAAAGTTTTAAATATTTATCCACAAAAAATCAATTTTATAGTTGCGTCTAGGTTTTTATATTTTAATTCAGAGATAAACTTTCATTTACTACAATCAGATTCAAAAAATAACAATAAATAATTATCTTTTTTTGGCAAGGAGTAGTGTCGTTAATCTTTGTAATTTCACAAATTAATATTTACAAAAATTAAAATCAGATTTAGTAATTTTTTTTGGGTGTGATTTAGTAATTTAATTATAAAAAAAGAAGGATAAAATTTCAATCGAATTACAAAAATATTTTGGCGGGCCGAACCTAGTTTTCCACCTTTAACTGTCAGCATTTTATATAAATATATTTTTTGCGAGGATTAGTGTCGTAAATATTTGGAATTTCACAAATTTGTATTTACAAAAATTGAAATTAGATTTAGTAATTTAATTATAAAAGAAGAAGGATAAAATTTCATTTGAATTATAAAAATATATTGGAGGGCCAGCCCTCCGGGCTAAGTCCAATTTTCCACCTCTAACTGTCAGCATTTTATATAAATAATTATTTTTTAGAAGTATTTTTGTTAATTACACTCTTGCAATAAAAAAATGAAAGATTAATTTCTTTCTTATTTACTAAATTAAATTATTTATTTTTATAGTTCTTAAATTTTAATAATATTTTTTTTACAAAATGACAGTCGTCATTTTTTATTTAAATTTAAATTTTTTTATATTAATTATACATATATTTTTATATTATTTTTTTCAGTTTTAATTTAGATTTTTATATATTTCTTTAATTCGTTATACATTTATATTTAAAATGTTTGTGTTAAATATTTTTTTAAAAAAATACATGTATATTTTTTTAATTGGTTGTACATGTATATTTAAAATTTTTATGTTAAAGTTTTAATTTATTTTCTGTAATGTATAAATTATGCCATTTCTTATTTTTTTCATTTAAATTTGAAATTTAAATAATTTTTATGGACTATAAATGTATTTTTATAATTTTAAATATTTTATTGTTTAATCTATAATTTTATATTAAATTCAAATTTATTATATATATCTATATAAATATTAAATGGTGAACTCTTTTTCCACATATCAAGTTCACATAATTTTCCATTTAATTTATTTTCATATTTTGAATTTATTTTACAATATAAATAATTTTTTTATTTTACTATTTTTTGTTGTTGTTGTTTTTTATATGTAGCTTTAATAGGGCTAACAATTATAAATGAAAAAAATAGTGGGATATACAACAAAAGAAAAGTATAGTTTTTTTACTCATAATATACAACAAAAGAAAAATGACATTAAATGAGTTGTCTGTCCAAAAAATTTTCCAAAAGTTTTTCCACCATGACAAAGTTAAAAACTCAAATTCAAAATTCAAATATAAACATAAATTCAAAATTTAGAAGAGTTGAGTTATTATTAATTTGAAAATTTCAATGTAGAATACAGTGTGACATTGAATGAGTTGTTTGCTACAAAAAATTGTTCATATAATTTTTCATTTAATTTATTTCCAAAATTTGAATTCTTTTACAATATAAATAATTTTGTTATTTTACAATATTTTTTTGAATGTTTTTGTTTTTGTTTTTGTTTTTGTTTTTTGTTTTATGCAAAATCAACGATTTCTCATTTTTATACATCAAATTGGACACTCATTATTAAGATCGGTAATTTCACATTAAATGACTTATTCCAAATATGTATATTAATTACTGTTATTTTCCTTAACTGTTAAAAAACCCCTCCTAATATAATTACTTTGTGTTTTGAAAATGTCTACAGTGACCTTTGAAATTTTGCCACGCAATTGCTTAAAATTTGCAATGCATTCAGGTTTATAAATATGTCATTTTTAATTTTTTATTTAAATTTCAAATTTAAATTATTTTTTATCAACTATACATATATTTTTTTAATTTAAAAATTTTCGTTTAATATTAATATATTAAATTTAAATTTATTATATATATATATATATATATATATATATATATATATATATATATATGGAGCAGTATATTCTTACACTGGTGTAAGAGTTAGAACTCTTACACTCAAACTTGACCATCGATCCACTTGTACCCAATGACTCACATTGCTAAAAAGTTTGGGCTGTTAGATATAAATGGAGTCAACGGATAAAATTGAGAGTGTAACTTACACTGGTGTAAAATGATCCTGACTCTCTCTCTCTCTCTCTATATATATATATATGTAGGGTTTAGCGTATGTAAAGTGACTGCACCTTTTCACCAAAAAAAAAAAGTGACTGCACCTAATGATTGGTGCAGTCATATAAAACTACGTCGTTTTATAATGTGAAAGCATTAAATATGGGAAATAATAACCATAGAAAGGTGGAAATAAATATAAAACATTAAATATGGGGAATCAAAACCATACAAAGGTGGAAATAAATATAATGTTTTTATTTTCTATAATTAATTTTAAACGCGAACTTCCTTTTTTCCACCCAAAACGACGTAATTTTTATGTGACTGCACCAATGCTTATATATATATATATATATATTCCCACTACATAAACATTGAATATTGAACTCTTTTGTCACCTGTCAAGTTTGAAATTCAAATATACAAAGATTGAATTTTAAATATTAAATATATTTTCACCCAATAGACATATTAATAAATATTATTAATAGAATTAATAATTTTCCATGCAAAAAGTAATGAGAATAGACATAATAATAAATATTATTTAATAGACTTAACAATTTCAAATGCATAAATTAAATAGTGAAAAATATTAAAGTAGTATGTAAAATACTAACACCGGTTAGCAAAATCAATCCTATCGAACTAATGACCTGCATTAATGGTTTTCAAATTCAATTCAATCTGTTTGTTTCCGGTTTCAAGACTATTTCCATGTGGATGTATGTTAGACTTGTTTTCGTTTTAAAGATGAACTTCCATAACTGTTCATGTCAGGTGCGGCTGGAAACTGGATATGAAAACCTTTTGCTAGAGTCCATAACACCTTCCACCAGGAAGTCTTTGATGGGCGAAATGTCTATGGCTCTGATTTTATCATTAATTATTAGCAATTGCAAGCTGTGTCACTGAATTTTCGTATGTTCCAAAATGGAACACGATTTAAACATGGTTATAAGCTCAAGAAGATTCTTAAAGAACGTAATCTGAATGTAGGCCATTAGATTTTGAATTGGCACCAATCGCTGTTCTTTTGAACTAAAACATTGTCCCATTGCGGATTCCCAAATCAAAAAATTAAAAAGCCTGCATCAAAACCAACACCTCGTAATAACGTATAGAATAAGAACTGATGTACATTCTCCCATGCTCACGTTGTGGTAAATTTGATGTAAATTTACATGCAGTAACATATCACGAATTTACATGCCTATTCATTATGCTTTATCGAGAAAAGAAAACTGCATTAAGGGAAATAGTTGAAATGTGTAAAACATTATCCCATTCTTCGGATGTAATTGATTGATAAATGGCAGTTTATGATGTGTTATTATGTTTGATTCTTTAATCAGTCTTTTAAAATTCCTTTCATTGTATGATTTTTGACATTTACAGAGAATTTTAAGTTATCATTTCTTTTATTATTACTTACAGTTGGTGATTGTCAATTTTTTTTCGATTCTTTAATCAGTCTTTTAATATTTTATGGATGTTGATTTTGGGCTTTTATGAAAATTAAATGATATTTATTAGGCTTGACGTTTCCAAAGCACAAAGTTAACCCTACAATGTTTAAAATTCAAATTTTGAAAAAATAGTGGGATATTAATACAGATGTTTGCCACAAATTAATGCTGAACTTTTTCTCCTCCTATATTAAGTTTAAATTTCGAATTTTAAAAGTTAGTGGGATTTTAATAGGCCTGACAAATACCAATGCAGGAGTTAATGAGATCTTAATTGAGATTTTAAAATAAAATTAATTATTTTTTCTTTTAAAGTATAAATATGTCATTTCTTATTTTTTTCATTTAATTTCAAAATTTAAATTATTTTGTATCAACTATATTTAAATTTTTATAATTTTAAATTTTTTTTGTTTAATCTCTAATTTTATCTTTTAAATTTTAATTGTGTTTTGGTAAGAAATTGATTGATTAATAAATGGCAGTTTATGGTGTGTTATTATATTTGATTCTTTAATCAGTCTTTTAAAATTCCTTTCACGGTATGATTTATGACATTTACAGAAAATTTTGAGTTATCATTCCTTTTATTATTACTTACAGTTGGTGATTGTCAAAAAAATTTCGATTTTTTAATCAGTCTTTTAATATTCTTATGGATGTTGATTTTGGGTTTTTATGAAAATCAAATGATATTTATTAGGCTTGACGTTTCCAATGCATAAAGTTAACCCTACAATTTTTAAATTCGGATTTTAAAAAAATAGTGGGATATTAATACAAATGTTTGCCACAAATTAATGCTGAAATTTTTTTCCTCCTATATTAAGTTTCAATTTTGAATTTTAAAAGTTAGGTGGATTTTAATAGGCTTGACAAATACTAATGCAGGAGTTAATGAGATCTTAATTGAGTTTTTAAAATAAAAATTTGAAAAGTTATTATAATAAGAAGTATTTCAAATTCCTGTAGAGTGAACACAAAGCTGAAAATAGTTAGAAATTTAGAAATTTGAATTTGATATTATAAATCAAGATAATTACAATATGGAAATTGAAATAATAATTATTTGCACGGTACAGAAAATAAGAACCCAAACGCAACACAATGAAGAAACACTTTCTAACAAAATATGAAATTAATATGTTATGCAATCAGAAATTTATCCAAAATATGAAATTAATATGTTATGCAATCAGAAATTTATCCATCAGTTACAAATTCATTTTTATCAGCAAAGTGTATCCTTGCTAACACAAAGACTCAAAGCTTCAAAAGCTCATGTATCTTGTACAGTGGGGACAAATTCATTTTCTTTTGGGAAATCGTTGAGTGATCGATAAACCCTTTCCTCAATCCTAGCACGCTTGACAGAAGAAGGACGGACCGTCCATTTGATTAGAAAACGGATTCAGACCATTTGTTTAGAAAGAAAGCAAAAATAAAAAATAAAAAAATACAACAACTGCTACACACACATACGAAGAAAAAAAGCGCAGGCAAGCACTACACAGCATCGAAGATGTTGAATACGTAGATAACCATTCAGAGTAGCATGAAACCTTCCTCCCTGAAAAAAGAAAAAAAGAAAAAGAGAATTAGTATCTAAAAAAAACTAAACGAATTCAGAGCATTTGTTTCGAAAGAAACAATAAATAATAATAATACATCGGCTACACACACGAACAAAGAAGAAAAAAACGCAGGCAAGAACTACACAACATTGAAGACGTTGAATACGTAACTAACTATTAACATTAGCACGAAATCTTTCGCCTGGAAAACGAAAAAAAGAGAATTAGTATAATACTAAGAAACCTTCCGCCCTGGAAAACAAAAAAAGAGAATCAATATACATAACACAAAACGATCAAAAGAAAATGAGTATCCAAAAAATGAAAACGAATTAAGATCATTTGTTTATAAAGGAACAAAAGAAAAATACAACTTCAGCTACAAAAACGAACGAAGAAATAAAACACAGGCAAAAACTATTCAGTAGCAAGAAACCTTCCGCAATGAAAAATGAAAAAAAGAGAATCAGTATAAAAAACACACAAAATGAACAAAAGAGTATAAACAACAATACCTACAAACACAAACGAAGAAAAGAATCGGAAGCACTCTCAAACGATCTAAACGAATCAAAGGTAAGCCAAAGGAACCAAAAAATAATACCAACAGAACAATCCACAGAAAGATAAATGAACAAAGAAATCGTAGAATAGCTAAAAAAAACCCTAAACACAACTTCTCTATTTATAAAAAATGTTGTGCCTAACTTCTCTATTTGTTTTTTGAAAAGGTGAACTGATATAAAAGCTTCACCATTTTTCACAAAAAGAAATTAATAACGTTTTTAATTAAAATTAATTCAAAAAGTATTTTAAATTCAAAATTGTAAACCATTTCAAATTTCGAATTTAAGTCAGATGACCAATTCCAACATAAAAAGCAATTCAAGCAGCTGATTTCTTTTTGGATACCAATGTGATGGGCATTGGGACATCCAATGCCTTGTCTGCCACCATAAATGGTCATTTAATTATTCGATTTAAAAAATAAAATTCAATTTTTAAAAGAAATTCTTTAAATTCTTTTTCAAAGTTACCAAAAAAGGAAAGTTTCTACATGTCATGTAGTGTGAACACAATTTGTAGAATTATCCAGGGAGTGACACATTAGCGAAGTTTCCAACATTGAACTCTCCTATATATATATATATATATATATATATTAGTTAGGTTACCTGTAAGAACCCGCACCGTTAATTAAGGTAATTAGTGAATTAATTATGATAATTAGGAAATGATTCCATAATGGACCTTAATAATTATTATTGGGCTTAAATAATTATATTGAGTGAGTAAAAATGCTGAAAGTCGCTTTTCGGAAGAAAAACACAGATACCGGTTCTGCTACCCGGTATAAATTCGTACCGGAAAAGTATCCCGGAAAATTACGAAGAGTGCATGATAATTACTAGAATATTATGTAGGACTTATAAAACGAGTTTCAAGTCAAAATAATGTGATCTGATGCCAGAACTGATACTGGCTATGGAAAAGCGCGTACCAGAAAGGTGCTCCGAAAAATAAAATAAAAATATGACAAATCTTAGAAAAATGAGTAGGTCTAGATTCCAAAGTTTGGGATCAAGATCTTTTGCGTTGCTATTAAGGCTAATACTGCGCGTTATGGCTTAAATGCCTATTTATGCATTAGATGACACATGATCCTAGGTCAAAAAATTAACCTACGTGCCTCCATTTTCTGCAAACACCCCAGCCACCTCTTGTCACCTTCTCCTCCTTTGTTGTGAGCCAAGGAGCTTCCTTTATCCTTGGTTTCTTCTCCAAATACCTTGGGCTTGTGAGAGCTTGCTT
>JAVKPL010014193.1:0-83363 GCA_032173675.1 Gastrolobium villosum
GAGATCAACTTAGAAGGAATACCGATTTCCTCAAGAACTCTTTGAATGAAATCCCAAGAAATACGGTCATAAGCTTTTTCTAAGTCAATTTTCACAGTCATAAAACTTCTTTTCCCTCTCATCCTGTTCATGGTATGAATCATCTCCTGAACAATGATGATATTATCTTGAATATTACGGTTAGGCACAAAGCTGACTTGGTGGGGAGATACCAACTTCTTAAGGAATGGCTTCAGCCTGTTCACAATGATCTTGCTAATCCCTTTATATAACACAGAACATAGAGCAATCGGTCTAAACTGGGCAACCCTTTCAGGATTTTGAACTTTAGGAATCAGGACTAAAAGGGTTTTGTTAATGTCTTTGATATTCCCAGGATTAAGCCAAAGATGGATAACAGAAGCCACAGTTTGCTTACCAATGACATCCCAATTTTTCTGGAAGAATAATGCTGGATAACCATCCGGCCCAGGAGCCTTCAAAGGACCCATTTTAAAGAAAGCTTGATGTATTTCTTGGGGGTTAATAGGAGCTTCCAACATGCGCATTTCTTGTTGAGAGAGATTAGGCCATTTAGTTATAGTATTATGCCAAGGTCTAGCTATGTGATCTTCAGTGAAAAGACCCGTATAAAACGCAAGAAATAGCCTTATTATGCTCTCTTCCTCTTTTATCCAGTGACCAGCTTCATTCTTTATGACAAGAATCTTGTTCCTAGCTCTCTTGATCATAGTAGTGATATGGTAAAATCTTGTGTTTTTGTCCCCATCCTCAATCCATTTGGTTCTAGATTTTTGGAACCAGAGACTTTCCTCTGCCTCCAGCACAGCAGTGATGTCTTGTTGTAAATTAAGCTCTAGAGGGGAGAGGGAATCATCATTAGTAGAATGAATTCTAGCTTGCAACTCTTGGAGACTCAATAACAGCCTCTCCTTCTTAGTTAAGATATCCCCAAACACCTGCTTATTCCACACCTTCAACGGATTGACCAAGCGAGATAAGGAGGAAGAAACATCAAAATTGGGATTCCAATGCTCTTTGAGGAAGGAAGGGAAGGAACCATGATCTTGCCAAGCAGCCACAAACCGGAAAGGTCTCTCTCTCCAATTAGAAACCTGGGGACTAAGAGAGAGCAGCAAGGGGTTGTGATCTGAGTTGAGCCTAGGCAAAGCTTTGACAGTAGCTTCAGGGAAGGCAGTTCTCCATAAGGCATTAGCACAAATCCTATCTAGTCTCTTGAAAACTCTGTCCAGGTGTAACCATTTAGATCCTCTCCAAGTGAATTTAGCACCATGACAGCCAAGGTCCATGATGTTGCAGTCATCAAGGACTTCCATAAACTTTGAACATTTGGATAGGTTGGCAGGTACACCCCCTTTTTTCTCATTAGCACTCAAAATCTCATTGAAATCCCCCATAAGAGCCCAAGGGGTAGAGATAGTTTCACTGATTCTTCTAAGGGCCGACCAGAGAACTTTTCTATCTTCCTCTCTAGGGCTGCCATAAACAACAGTCAGGAGGAAGCTGGCCCCATTGCTACAAGTACAGAGGACATGAATGAACTGATTACTTTTTTCAATGAGAGAAAGGTTAAAGGAATCATCATTCCAACAGATCCAAATACCACCCCTGAATCCCACAGCATCTTCCATCAAGTAGTTTTTGAATCCCAGTTGTTTTATTTTCCTAGCAGCCGAGATACCACTAATTCTGGGCTCTAAAATTGCTGCCAAACCAACCTTGTACTTCTTAGTGAAATTACGCAGGGTCATTTTAAAAGATTTCTTAGCTGCACCCCTGCAATTCCAGACAAGGCAATTCATTGGATAATCATCTCAGAGTCAGGATTAATGAGTCCCTGAACACTCTCAATCAATTGGTCTGAAGCCATAACACAAACATTTTTTTCAACAACCAAACCTTTCAGATTTTCCTTGTCAGGGGGTTTAGCCCCATTCATTTGTTCTTCGCTATTTCCCTTGCTAATATCCATTTTAGAATGCTCTCCCTCCATAGCATTTAAGACACACTCTGAGGAAGTAATAGAATTACCATTAATTCTGGTAATGGGGATCTCGTTTCTGGGCCCATTAATCAGGACACCTTGATTAATGGGCTCCTGAGATTTAGAGATCTGGTTGTTCAGATAATTGGATGAAGGGAGCTCTACTGGGCTAGAGCTATTGCCTGCTGGATTGGCCTTCGAAGTAAACACAAAGGAACTCCCCTTGTTCTGAATCTTAGGTTTATAACTTCCTTTGGGATGAGACTTCTTGTAGCCCGATCCATTTATTTTAGGTACTGCCCTAGGAGGAGGCTGATAGGGGTTAGCAATTTTATTCTCTTTTTGATCCCCTGGTCCCTGACTTGCGATAGTATTAGAAGGCTGCAAATTCAGGGAAGAAGACCCCAATACTATCACAGGGGATTTGTTTCTGTGGCTAATTGTCTTTTTGTTGGAGATGTCCTCACCAAAAGTTCTACCTTCTTGTCCATCGCTCTTAGCATTCGGTTGCTGTTTAAAAAACTTTTTTTCTGGACCACCATCCAGGGGCCCACTCCTTGATTACAAGCAGGTTTAGTTGCTTCGTGCACGGGCTCCTGCTTGTCATTACTCTCCATCGGCTTCTTGAGCTCAGAGCATTTGTCTATATTGTGACCGTATTTACCACAATTAAGGCAAATTAAATATAGTCCTTCATACTCAACCTTAAATACTTCCCCTTCTAGGATATATTCACCCCTCAACTGTTTAGATAAGTCTAAATCAACACAGATTCTAGCAAATTTGCCCCTATCACCCAAAGAGGTAGTTTTGTCGACTTTTAAAACTTTTCCTATGGAGCTTCCTATCATTTTCAACACAGATTGAACACAGTATTCTAAAGGGATACCTGGAAGACGAATCCATGCAGCAACTCTGTGGATATTTGCTTTTTGGGGGTTGAAGAACGGCTCCCAGCGGCGGATGGCAAGATAGTGCCCCATTAGAACCCATGGGCCTCCTGTGAGAGCCAGATTTAGATCCTCCACGCTTGAAAACTTGACTGAAAAGAAGTCATTACCCAAATCTGCTACAACAATAGATCCCATTCTCGACCACAAGCTCTCGAGCTTGTTCTTCATATACGCGACCCCCACCTTCTTCCCTAAGAGTTTGACAATGATAGCGTTCTTCCAAGGACTCCTTAGCCTTAGCTTGGCCTCCTTCGAACCCTTGAAGCTGACAGAGCCATCTTCTCCATAACTGACTTGGAACCCTAGCTCGTTGATTTCACCTAGCGCAGGATCAAGTGGTTCACAATGTTCCTCCATGTGGTCTTCTTGCCAGAGATCTTCTTCCTCCATCGAAATTCCATCAGATCTGAGAGCATCTGCAAATGATTTGCTCTTCCCAGATGGTATACGCTCCTGTATATTCCCGAAGCTGGCACCTCTATTAGTCGATTCAGGGGAGAATTCCTCCCCATTTTTGGATCTTTTGATACTTCTTCTCATGATTTCCTGATTTTCCTTCGCGATGCTTGATGATGCAGCTGAGATTTCCTTCGTAGAACCCCTTTCCTTCTTAGAACCCATAATTTTGCCCTAGCAGAGAGAAATAAGACGCGCGCGTGTAACCCACGCCTAACCCATCGTCGTGGGACTATTTAATGTTTACACGTAATTTTTTTTAACTGTTGATCTTTTCAAATCTTATAAAGATCCCTTAATTTAAATTTGTAATTATTAAAAAAATATAATATAAAATAAGCAACATTTTTCAAGTACTTAGGGTTTGTTTGATTGTTTTTTGGTTTTTTTGTTCTTAAAATTATTTTGTAAAATACTTATGGAAACTGTTGTTTTCTATGTTTATTTCTTTTTGAAAGTTAAAAACCAAAACAGAAAACAAAAAACAACTCAGATATGTTCTATAAATTTGATTCTAAAAACAGAAAAACAGTTATAATTTTCAATTTTTTTTACAAAATAAGTTTTACCAAACGAATTTTTTAATTTTTTTATTCTGAAAATTAAAAAACTGTTTTCGAAAACTGAAATCAAAGAGAGCCTTAATCTTGGGTTTAAGAATACAAACACTAACATAAAATAAGTGAAACATCTTTATTACCAACGACGGTTTTTGGAAGTTATACTATAATAATTGCATAGTAAAATTTAAAATATTTAACAATAAAAGGATTTTATTTAATATGACAAAATATATAATTATGATATTCAAAAATAAAAGTTCTTAATAATTTTTCAGCATAGGATTTTTTTTTTTTTTTTATAAAAAAAAAAGCATAGGAAGTTTTATGAAGCTTGTTGTAAAGGATGAAAAAAAACTCTAGGTAGTGTTTGGTAGAGATTTTTATTATAGATACCCAAACAATTTTCATGGCATTTCAGCTTGACCTTGGTACAATATTAAAAAAACTTTAACCAGGAAAATTCTTTGTCAAATCATTCTCATTCTGATTTGTTTGCAAAATTTCATGAAAAATCCTATTCCAAAAAACGAACACCTATCAAAATGTCATTCTTCATCAATTTTTTACCTAAATGTCACGTGAATAATGTTATTTCCCAATCTGTCACGGGGGCAAATTCGTTACTCGGTGTAACAAACTTTATTTACTGACGTGTCACATTTCTAGTAGATAATAAGTACTAAATTAAAAAAAAGTGTTGCGAACTTAGTGTCTACTAGAAACGTGACACATCATCAAACCAAATTTGTTATACCAGATAACAAACTTATCCCGTGTCAAATTGGAAAATAACATTTTTTCGTGGCATTTAAGTAAAAAAGTCCGTAAAAAATAACATTTTAGTTACTGTTATTCTAGAAAACCACATGAAAGTGGTATTTTGGGGTTTACCGGAAAAAGAAAAAAAAAAAAAAAGAGCGCGAATTGATACGAAATTGACCCTCATGTACTATGGAGTGATTAGTGGAGTCTCTGCTCAATATCTTTCCTCGATACAGAAGTTGTACTGTTCAGTCTCTTTCTTCTAATGAGATTAAAAAATTAAAGTGGTTATTTTTATAATTTGAACTCATTTTTCTATCAGGATATTCTCTCTGATCAAATATAGACTTAAAAAATTTTAATCAATTTTTTCTGATAATATTTCACTCTATCAAATAATTTTTTTTTTTACCATCAAACTTATTTTCTCACAATTTCTCCGATAATTATATTTATCCAAAAAAACAAAATTTCATTCTCTGCCGAACACCCGTAAAAGGATAAAACTAGTTGATGAGCACTTTGTGCATTTCAATCTCACTAGGGCATTTCCATATTGCCAATAGCACGTGGACGATTCTTTTCAAGCTAGTTACGCTGTTCGCCCACACTTACTTAAAAGACTTGTTGTCGTTGAGAAACCACAGCCTTCTTCAAAACTCAGTTCCGCTCTATCTTTGATTGAAACCACAGCCTCATCTTCAACGACTTCAAGCTGTCATTGCTTCGCCACTGATTCAAGCTGCCATTTTCGCCGCCACTAAGCTGATTTTCTCTCACCGGAGTTTGTTCGTCGAAGCTGATAAGAGCTGAGCAAACTAGTTGGACGACGCAATATATATATATATATATTTAATTTATAAGTGTAGGTAAAATCTACTTTTTGTATTACGATCTTACGTTTTGCGATTTTTCATTCCTCTTCCAATTTTAGGTAAAATTCCGATTTTAACTACTTCCTGAAAACCCTTTCAATTCATTCCCGGAGGAACTGTAGAGATGAATAGGGCAAGAGCCGAAGGCGTAACCTTCACTAAAGAACCCTACATCGAGGATGCAGGGCCACGCAGAGTGTGAGTATATATATATATATATATATATATATATATATATATATATATATATATATATATATATAACCTACTTTCTCATCATCATCGTCACACATTGTTTTTGATTCACTTGCTAATAAAAAAAAAATGTATTGTTACTTTGTTGTTTGTTTATTGCAGAAAGAACATGCAGTTTTCCACGTTATCAGAGTCAGAAGTCGGCAAAATTGGTGAAGTTCAAGTGTGGAGATGTAATTATTATGATTCATTTAAAAAGCCCGTTCATGGTGGCTTATTGGATCCTCGCATGGTACCTTTTATATTCCTATTTCTAAGCTTTTTGATTTTGCAACTTGTGCAGTTCGCCTTCTGAAATTTTCTCTCTCTCTTTTTTCTTTTGTTGCATTTGGGATATAGGATGTTAAATCAACCTGATAATGTTTGTTTTGTGTATTGCGTGTGGGGTGAATTTGGAGTTGTTTACAATCTTGAACTGCAATGCACTATTTATGGGATATTTGGTTTTTGTTTGTTGGGTTTATGATGAGATGGTAGATGTAGCAGTCATATATTAGGATATATTTCCTTTGTGTCTGGGTGTACTGTATGGATGAAGCAATTACCTGTTCAATTTGGTAACAGGTTTTATAGATTATGACTTATTGGACATGTGCTTATATATGAGGCAATGCTTCTTATTAAGTGGAACTACCAAGTTTGTTGTTTGAACTTTGAAGTCAAATTTATTCATGAAAGGAAGCTCCATAAGGCATATATGTATATAAACATGCGCTTACATGTGTGTGCATGTGCGTGCGAGTCCGTGCTTTGTATTCTTTAAATTTTCCATTGTTTTATGAAGTATAACGTGTATGGTTTATCCTGCTCCCTTTTTGGGCGTGTTTTTACTTTGACAGTTGGTGTGTTCTTCCTGCATTGTACTTTGTTTCGCAAGAAAGAGTGACACATATAGGAAGAGAGACACACATGACACATCTTAATTTATCCTTACACTATAAACTGTTATCCAGTTAACACATTACCCAAGTTACTGAGTTCTTTTGATATTGGTAGTTTATTTTTTATTTGAGAATTAAAACACACATTTTAGTGTTTTGCACGTGAAATCCATTTAATAGGTTTGCTGGTTTAAGAAGTCTTACATTTAAACCTTCGTAAGTAAAGCTATCGTCAGACTTGAGGTTTTTTTATTTGTTGAGGAAGTCAGGTTGATGAAATACACAATTGGATGATATTACTTGTTTGAACTTTTAATCTGTTTGATCATATATTTTTCTTTCCTAATGCTCATGCCTTTCCCTCTATAAAATGCTAATGTAGCAATCTTTTTCATTGAATTCAGGGCCCTGCTAATAAAAGTCTTGAATGTGCAACATGCCATGGGAGCTTTCTTGACTGTCCAGGGCACTATGGATACTTAAACCTTGCCCTTCCTGTTTTCAATGTTGGATATTTAAGTACCATTGTGGAAATACTGAAGTGTATATGTAAGGTATTTGAATTGTTACAAGTTCTTTATCTACTTTCTCTCTCTGGATTTTGTTTTTTCCTTTATTTCCCAAGGCTCATCAATATGCACAATACCATCTACAAATAGCACACCAAGGCACCTCTTCTTGGATATCTCTTGTTTGCTCATCCATAACCAGGGAGAAAGGATAAGGACTCAAAGTAAAACCTTGGTATCAACCTACTATTATTAGATAATAGCTTGATGTGTCATTACATGAAAAAGTAAGGTTATAATATGTACAGAACTCATGTTATAATGCATAAAAATCCATTTGCAAATTTGCATGTCATACTCATTACTAATGGACATTCTATTTTACTCAATCATTTTTTTTTCGTTACAGTTATCTGACATAAATTTTGTATATATAATATAGCATGCTTTTAAATATGTATTTGAATTAATTTTGTGTTTCTTAGTGTTCTGCTTGAATTATATGTTATTGTTTGGTGTTTTTTCCAGGGCTGTGCTCGTATTCTCCTTAATGAAGATACCTGTAAAAAATATTTGAAGAAAATAAGAAACCCCAAAATGGATGAACTGCAGAAGATTGAGTTCGTGAAAGAGTCTATAATAAAAAATTGTAACAAAGCCGGGAAGTGCCCAAGATGCGGATATATCAATGGTTTGTTTTATGCTTTATTCAAACGTCTTCTATTTTAGGGAATGATGTTGCTTCAGGGCACCCATTTTTTGAACTAATTGTCACCACACATGGCATAAATAAAACATTTTATCCCCTATTCAATAGAAAATACCATCTTGTTCCACTAGTGGAAATATTTGCATTAATTGCCAACCATTATAGGAGTAAGGATTAAATATGATCGCCTTGCTTCATGCATGTTAAGATATGTGCCTTTTGTGTCTGTATGGTGATATTGGTGATGACTATTGTTATACAGGTTCGGTAAAGAAGGTTGCATCTACGCTAACCATCATTCATGATTGCTCAAAATGTAACAATGATAGTGTTGAAGAGCTCCAATCAGCACTTTCTCATATAAGAGAGGCTAGAGCGACCAACAACTTGACTGCTCGAATTCTCGATCCTTTCCAAGTTCTTTCCCTGTTTAAAAGGATGCTTGACAAGGTGGATATTTATATTATGTGGATGTTTTCTTGTTGTTTTTCGGGTTTGATTTTCCTTCTCTTTCCCTTTTTAAAGATGGAAGACACCATGAATGCCATGTAGAGGTTTACTTTTCTCTCAAGTTGAACATTTTTATTGTAGGACTGTGAATTACTTTATGTTGCTGAAAGACCAGAGAAACTCATCATAACAAACATTGTTGTGCCACCTGTAGCTATTCGACCTTCAGTTATAATGGATGGATCACTGAGGTAATGCCAGTTTGGTTGCATTTGTGTATCTGTTTTTTTCTTTTGTCCACATTTTTTGATGAGTTTGGGTTGGAGGGTTAGGCCGAGGGAAATTATACTTTTTTATGAGAGGAGAAATATGAATGCTCCTAGAAGTAAGGAGGAAACAGTAGTGGGAGAGTGGAACAGAAGGTACACGTGGCAGCAAGGTACTGGAGTGGAGAATTGTGCAATGATGGGAGAGGAAAGGAAACATGAATAAGGAGGGGGTGGAAAATAGTGGAGAGGCATAAAAGAATAGTGGAGAGATTTGGTGACTTAGTTCAAGGAGGGAAGAGTCTGTGTATCAGCTATCATAGTTATCTCTCATTGCGCTGCCTTTTCTACGTTTCCTCTTTTTAGTATGTTTTTCTGTTTATTGAGCAGTATTCCTCCCTTGTAAAGGAGATCTCCTTGTTCTATCCTATTTTCGGTATTCATCAGTCCTTATCAAGTGGGTAGTAGAGTTTCCAATCCTTAGAGCCTCTGGATGCTGTTGACACACTTGGAGAGCCACTCGAAAGCATTGGATAGAGGATGGACAGAATTTCTGGCCTGATCTAGGAGAATATTAATCGAAGTTTTTGGTGTTGATGATGACACAGAAGATTGTGCTGGTCGTTTTTGAAATTTAAGGTTGAGTTTGGAAGGGGAAGGTAGCAATAGGTGCACCAGGAACAGAGGCGTAGGGTCCATTGACATTCAGGAGGTGCAAAGAGAGGAGAGGATGCATTTGCTAGAGGTGCCATATTTTAAGGGCAATGACCTACATGGTTGGTTGTACTGTATTGGACAGTACTTTGAGATCAGTCAGATCTCAGAGGTGGAGGTGTCTGTGGCAGTGATTTGTTTGGACAAGGGGAAACTGATAGGGGAGGGTATTGGCGGGCCTTTGAAACATGTACATAAAAGAAGAAAAGAAGAGTGAGCTGGAGTGTTTTGGGCCGAGGGAAATTATACGTGTTTATGAGAGGAGAAATAGGAATGCTGCTAGTAGTAAGGGCAAAACAATAGTGGAGAGTGTAGCCGGATGTACATGTGGCAGCAAGGTATTGGGAAGGTGCATTTTGCAATGATTGGACGGTGAAGTAAATGTGAACAAGGAGGTGTTGGGAAATAGTGGAGTGACATAACATAATTTTGGAGAGAATTGGTGCCTTAGGCCAGGGAAGGTAGAGTCTGTATATCTTCTTTTGTCGTTATCTCTCATTGCTGCATTTTTTTTGCATTTCCTCTATTCAGTATGTGTTTCTGTTAATGGAGCAGTACTTTTCCCCTGTAGAAGAAATTGCCCTTTTGAGTAGTATAATATTTTCAGTATTAATTCCAGTCCCTATCAATCTCATTCTTCAACGGAAAATTGATGTAAAGGTGTTGTCGACTTGTGCTCTCTTTGTAAGCATTAGAAATATAAAAAATTTGAATCGTTCATAAAAGCCCACCTAACAGCTTATGGTTGTAGGAGAATTGGTCCTTGGCAAGTTTGTAGGAGTGTAGGTTCTTGGCAAGGTATTAAAGCCTCTATGATCAAATGATTAGGAGTCCAATCATTGCTGACCCCATCTTTCTTGAACAAATTAAATTTCAACATAAAGACATAAAAAGCTGACCTCAACTAGTTTGGGATAAAGGTGATGTTAATGTTGATAAAGAAGTAAAAAGGGTCTATGCATTGTTTGGGATAGGATTATTTTTTGTGCTTCCATCTTGGATGCACATGGTGTTCTAAAACGGTTTTCTTTGGTGCACATTTTGAGGGACTAGAGAGCTCTTATAAGCTGATGGCTGTATTTTCTATTGTTTCTTTTGTCCCCCCTTTCTTTTGTTTTTAGGAGGCTTTCTGATCCCCTGCCCTGTTTTTCTGAGCTTCAATAATTCTTTTATAAAAAATGAAAAAACTGGATGCTCATTGTTTTCTTCTTAATTCGTGGCAGCAATGAAAATGATATAACAGAGAGGCTAAAGAAAATAATCCAAGCAAATGCTGTTTTGCGCCAGGAGTTACAAGAATCAAGTGGTTCATTCAAATTTCTGGTATAGTAGGGAATTTTGAGTGATCAAAATTTCCTGGTCAAGCTTCAGTTGATGTTAAATAGTATTGATGATTTGTTTGTTAATATTATGAGTTTCTCCCTGTATGCATATACAAAATAACAGGTTTTGCTATATATTACATGCTTGAAGTAGGTTTTTTCATATGTTTTTAGACATTATTATGTCATGTATTGATTTTAGTCCTTTGGACTTGTCTTTGTTCTAGTATGCAATCTACAAGGTGTCCACACATTTGGGCGTGAGACTAGGAGCTCGTTTGAGTGGGGTTTTTTCTCCAAAAAGCTGCTATTTTCGAAAAAGTAAAATTTCTTTTCATTTTTTGTGTATTTCAATGCATCTTTTGAAAAAAAGCATTAGTAAAAAAGAAGAAGCTAAAAATGTGTGTGTATTTTTTAATCCAAGATTCCTGGCTTCTGAAAAAAGCAGAAGCCAAAAGCCAATGCAATACCTCTAAAATTCATTTTTCCCCTCAACACAACCCAAACATGTATTTTTCACTTTAACATGTCCTTTTACTAATTTTAAACGTAAAAGTGCTTTTTTAATTTAATATGTAAACAAATTTTTTGTTTTAAAAAGTACTTTTCAGATAGTACAAAGCTTGGCTTCTTAAGAAAGTCATTCTAAAAAAGAGGCACAAAATTCATTTTTTTCAAAAGCTCATCCAAATGGACCCTAGTTCCTGTTTGGGCATAGGCATTTGCCTATGCTTCCAGCCTTAGCCACATTTCATGGTTGATTCATTGATGTTTTTATTTATATAAAATTTGTTAAAACTCGTATAATATTGAGGCTGGCTCTTGTATAATACTATACCATAAAATTTATTCCTACTGTAATGTTAATTTGAATTATATGCTGTCTAGAGGTTGATTTTGCAGTTTGCCTGGGATTGTTTACATTTATATGCTCTCTTTTAAGTTTTTGTTTTGTCATGAGATTGTTTCTTTTGGTTCTAGGATGTAATTGTGTTGATGATTTTTGTTTAGGATGGTTGGGATATGCTTCAACTTGAGGTTGCTCAATTCATAAATAGTGATGTTCGTGTACCGTACTATATGCAACCAACCAGGCCATTGGCTGGTTTTGTTCAGCGCCTTAAAGGGAAGCAGGGACGTTTCCGTGGCAACTTATCTGGTAAACGTGTTGAATATACTGGAAGGACAGTTATTTCACCGGATCCTAATCTGAAGATTTCTGAGGTCAGACATTTAAAGCTTGCCATACTTGTGTACTTTTTGTCCTTTACACGAAGCATATGGCAATAAACTAGAAGATTCTGTTTTCAAGGTTCAAGCTTATGCCTCCTAATTTGTTCATTTGCTTCAGGTTGCAATACCCATCCATATGGCTCGTATATTGACTTATCCTGAGCGTGTTACCCATCACAACATAGAGAAGTTGAGACAATGTGTGAGAAATGGTCCTGATAAGTATCCTGGTGCAAGGTTGCTTAGACATGCTGGTCACACATGGTTTGTACTGTTTCATTTTTCCCTATATGGGTTAATCTCAAGCCAAAAATAATTATTTGTGACTAATCTAGAGTCAATTATTATTTTGCAGGAACTTAAAAATTTCTTCTAGGAAGTGCCGTGCAGATGAACTGAGATTTGGTGATATTGTTGATCGCCATTTGGAAGATGGAGACATTGTTCTTTTCAATAGACAGCCAAGCTTGCATCGGATGTCTATAATGTGTCATCGGGTAATTCATTAAAACTAAAATGTAGGATAGTGTCTGATTCGAATCACGTTCCATTAATCTCTTTATGCACATGCAGGCAAGGATTATGCCTTGGAGAACTTTGAGATTCAATGAATCTGTATGTAACCCATATAATGCTGACTTTGATGGTGATGAAATGAACCTACATGTCCCACAGACTGAGGAGGCTCGAACAGAAGCTATTTTGTTGATGGGGGTAAAATCATCGGATCCCATTGTCATTTAGGATTGCATGTTGACTATTATAATGCTTTTAGATCCAAATCTTACTGTGCAATTTTTTTTTTATCCAAAAATAATTTCATAATGCATCCATCTGCAATGATCTTCTGATTGCTCCGGTGGAGGGTTCCAATTCAATTATCTGTCTCCTTCGTGTTGCCAATCTAGCTGTTTCTTCTTCCATGTTTTTCATAATTTCTGCAGTATTTTCCATGTACGGCTTTCCCACAAGTCATTTTTTAAAGGAATTATTCCCATCACTGTAATTTGTGATGCTAAATTTGAAAATTACCATGCTTGGTAAGTACTGATATGCATGGAATACGTTTTGTGCCATGAGATAATAGTGCCACCATGATATTAATTTTATACGGAGAAGTTTATTCATGGTTTTACTCTAGATGCCTTGTTTTATCCTTCCTACTTCTATTTTCATTTGCTATGATTCAAAACAGCTTATTTTATACCTTGTTTTGACCATGCTAGGAACATGTTTGGTTTTGCTTGCTCAAAACATTTTTCAGCTAAATGCTCCCTCTGCAACATTTTGATTATAAGCTTTTTTAAACAAAATAAGCTAATCCCTACATGCAGTAGGATTAAAACATTTTTGTTAAAAATGGTTCAACTATCATTATTAAATCTTTAAATATTGTGTGATTTGTTCAGTTGAGTTTGAGCGTATGATGCTCAATAGTTGTAACTTTGTAAGCATTTAAAGAACTTTAAATTCTGTTCTTACTGATATTTTGCTTGTTTTCAGGTGCAAAACAATTTATGCACACCAAAAAATGGCGAAATTCTAGTTGCCTCTACTCAAGACTTTTTAACCACTTCCTTTCTCATAACTAGGAAAGATAATTTTTATGACCGTTCTACTTTTTCACTTATTTGCTCATACATGGGGGATGGCATGGATATTGTTGATTTGCCAACTCCTGCAATTATTAAGGTGAGATTTGGTGCTTATAAATTTGACATCCACAAGAGAAACTCACATCTTTATTTTATATATATATATATATATATAGTGAGGATATTCTAACTACCAAAAATTCTCACTACTATCTTACTATCCGTTACATCACCATTGGATCAAAGAGAGAGAATGTTAAAAAGTTTTTGAAGAGAGAGAAAATGTTAATCTAATGGTGATTAGATAGGTAGTAAGTTGGTAGTAGAAAATTTTGGTAGTGAGAATATCCCTCCTCATATATATATATATATATATATATATATATATATATATATATATATATATGGGGCTTATCGTTTCTTAAGCTGCTTGAGATAACTTTATCTACTAAATCATAACCGTATAAAGATTGGTCAATGATGATAAAGGAAGAGAGAGAAAAAGAGAATCATAACTATTCAAAGGTGAATCAATTAATATAAGGAAATAAATAAACAAAATGCCGTAGTTTTGGGACATTATCTTTTTGTACCATGCATAAATTTGTGGCTTGGTTGAATTCTCCACCGTTGATATGATATAATAAGCTGCATGAACCAATTTTGTCCCAGTGATTCAATCATGTTTGCTAATTTATACTGTCAGTGTATATATTTTATTATTGCAATTATCTTTGCAGCCAGTTGAGCTTTGGAGTGGTAAACAGTTATTTAGCATCATATTGCGCCCGCATGCAAATGTGAGAGTCTATGTGAATCTTACTGTTACGGAGAAATCATACAGCAGAGAGCTTGATGACAGGAAAAGAAAATTGAAAACAATGTGCCCGAATGATGGTTTTGTTTATTTTCGCAATAGTGAGTTGATCTCTGGACAACTTGGAAAGCTGACTTTAGGTTAGTTATTTTAAATTCGCTTTTAATCTTCGTCTATTTCATTTCATATTTGTATGCTCAAAAAGATTGTATAATTGTAGATAAACTTAAAATAAAGATGACTAACTTATATTACATGCATATATTTATCAAGAAACAACACTACTAAACCTGCTTAAGCTTTCCTATAAGTGGCTTAGTGAAAGTCACAACAATTAGGGAAACTAATAAATGTTGGGGATCTTTTAAACTTTATTTAACCATTGAGTGGTCATTGGGAAAGATACGGAACAAAAGGAAACTTGTCTGTCAAAGCATTATTAGTTGTGGATTGAGTGTTTGCCCATGGTGTTGATGTAACAGAGCATCCTCCAAAGGTTTGGAGGGTATATTCCCGTAGGACCACCAAGAAACAATGGTCCAACTTGCCGGATGCACATTGGAGGGAACAAATTCGACTGAAGTTAGGTTGGAGATGCTGGAAAAATTATTTGAATAATTTAGAATCACTGCGAAATATAGCTTCTTGGGGAAGGAAATTTGAGGGAATCGAAGAATTTTGCTTCATTGTCAAATCTTGGATGCAGAAGACATGGGGAGAAATTTCGGAGGACAGAGATGGCTATAATGGGAAGACTACCGATGATGGAGATGGCACCAGCACCAGATCTTCTGATGGCTGTGCTTGGTCTCACAAGGTAGGGCTTCCCAATTTCAAAGAGAAACGTCCCATTAGGTTGGATAACAAGGGTGGAAATTCTTTTTGAACTTCAGGAAACCCTAGAGACAGAAAAGGTTCAGATAGATTTGTTTGCATGGAGGGGAATGCAGTTCATTGGTTCCGCTTTTTGAAGAAGAAAACTCCTAACCTTACTTGGGAGGCTCTGACGAAAGCTATAATCCAACGATTTTGGGACATAACCAGAGGAAGTGTGTATGAATGCCTAACAACCTTGGAGCAGGAAGGTACGATTGATGGTTTAGTCAAAGAATTTGAGGCACTAATTGCTTAAGCCCCAGAGATAGACGAAGGACAAATGTTGGGATATTTTTTATTTTTGGAGGGTTGCGTCATGAAATTTGCAGCCGTGTGCGCCCCCATGCTTCACAGGACATCCATCGTGCCATTGACATCGCACGCGATATAAAAGATGACCATCAGTTTTCTGGTTTGAGTTGTGTGAATGTGGTTTGTAGGCCACGTGCCAACCAATGGAGTGGACATTTTGTGGGTTGTGTGATGTGTGTTGTTTCATTCTGGCCTGCAAAACTCTAAAAAAATAATGATAATAAAAAAAATAAAATAATAATTCAATCGTAAACAACACTCCAAAATATACAATTTCATCATAAATTATTATAAATAACACTCCAAAAATATATAAATCAATCATAAACTACACTAAAAAATATATAAATCGAACATGAATTGTCATAAACAACATTCCAAAAATATATAAATCAATCATGAATTAGTGGTCTAGTTATTTTTTAACACTTTTGCATGCCCTTAATGGCTTATGATTTTGCACATAAGTTGGTGACCTGCTTTGTTTTGCATGAGCTCAGGAAATGGCAATAAGGATGGACTTTTCTCTGTGCTACTAAGAGACTATAAATCACATGCTGCTGCTTCTTGCATGAATCGTCTAGCTAAATTGAGGTAAATATGTCCGCCTAATGGCTGGTAATATTAATGTCTGCCTTATGTTTGATAAAAGCAAATTTTTTTAAATTAAATAAAAAGAAATGTGGTAACCTCAAAGCATACTTGTGAATAGCCCCGCTTTAGCGCGCTATAGTGGAGTTGCGTTGCGGTGCAGTGGCCGGCCGCCACAAACCACGCTACGACGGTTAGGCGAAGTGTGGCAGATGTAGCGGCCGCTATTGCGCCACCACAGTAGTTTATGCAAAAGTGTTCTTGTCATAGAAGGAAGAGATTTACAACTTAGATACAAGTGAAAGTGAAGATGAAGATGATGTTCATGATTTCAATTATGATTAGTTCCTTAAGTTCTTTGATTTTGACATTTCACTTAAGTGGCAGTTTGAGTTTTGACTAATTTTGCCACTCTATTTGTTGTGTTACATTATCTAAGACTTTTATTCCTTCAATTTGCTTATGATTTGAATTTTAATGTTTGAAATCAATTTATGTTTGAGTTTGAGATCCTTTAAATTTGTTTTTATGTCACATTTTCATATTTTAAATTTTATATTTGTGGAGTACAATTTAGAGGTACACTTTGCATAGTAGCATTGTAGCGCTAACCGCTCTAGCGCTATAGCAGTTTGAAGGGTCAGCCGCTATACGCCGCTATCCGAGATTAATAAGTATGCTTCAAAGAAATGCTTTCAAAGTAAACCTTGAGGGGTGGCTCAAGTGAGAAGCAAGCTTGAGCTTAGATGTTGAGGTACCTTTGCAATGTCAGGGTGTTTAGCATCAGGGCGCAAAGTGAGGAATAATTTCACACTCAAAGGGAGTTGGGAAACCTTGTAAAACAACAAAGAGTGCTGTTATAGTATAATTTCTGTTAATAGCTGTGTTTATGCATTTTGATGGGATTTAGAAGCTTCAGAAAGTATACGATTCTTTTGCTTGGACGCAGTGCTCGATGGATAGGCAATCATGGGTTCTCGATAGGCGTTGATGATGTCCAACCGAAAGAGATATTGATCAGCAAGAAAGATGAAACAATTTCAGATGGTTATAGGAAGTGTGATGATTTTATAGAGGCTTTCAATAAAGGAAAGCTAGAACTCAAAACTGGTTGTGATGCTGCTCAAACATTAGAGAGTCTTATAACTGGTGTATTAAATGGCTTACGTGATACGGCAGGGAAGGTATCAATTTCTTTTTCCTAAAGTATTCCGTCTTTATGTTTCAGACAAATGTTTGCCCTTCAATAACTTTCTTTGTAATTTTCCCAGGTTTGCATGAGAACCTTACACTGGAGAAATAGTCCATTGATCATGTCGCAGTGTGGCTCCAAAGGATCTCCTATTAATATCAGTCAAATGGTTGCTTGTGTTGGTCAACAGTCAGTTGGAGGTCGTCGTGCTCCTAATGGGTTCATGGATCGGAGCCTTCCTCATTTCCCTAGAAAAGCAAAAACACCTGCTGTATGTTCAGTTCTCATTATTTGGAACTCTATTATGTGATGTTTTTGTCCATATCAATACCTACTCATCCTTAATTCCTTATATGCTGTTATTTCTACATTCTTTTCCTTTTGAATAACTGATAATATTGTCATAAATAACTTGAATAAATAATAGGTGGCTAAGAGATGGCAATTTTTTTTAAAAAATCATTATTTAACCAGAAAGGTTGCTTAATTCCATTACATTTCTTTCTTCTCCCCTCTCCCCTAATTCTTTAATAGAAAATAATGAATAGGTCATCTAAAAATTGTTCAACCATTTGGTACGGGGCATCATTATATGCTCTTAGGTACAAAAGTTATCTGGAAAAAATAAAATAAAATCATTGTGCAGAACAAGTGTTAGAATATTAGGGTTATTAAGGTTAGTTCTACTACATGGATACTTGACCTAATTATTTGTGTAAATAGAAGCATTAGTTCAGTGTATGATATTGCAACAAAATATCAATCTCATATTGTTCAGATTCTATCTCTTTTCTTCCATTTCTGCTTAAACTCTAACTTCAACAATAAGCATGGATGATGTGAGAAACGACCAAAGGAGCAATTCTAGTCTTTGAATAATGAAAAATCGTGTCCATAAAACTTGGGTAAGGATGATGCCTAGTGAAAAGTTGTGTCAATAGAACTTGGGTTATGCCCATGAAAGTTATACCAGTTACTTAGATTAGTAAATGGGCACAAATATTAAAGTAAAGGTCTAATTGCAATATTTGGCAAAATAGTGTAAGCTTTAAATGAAAATCACACAGATTTATGCACCTGATATGTGAGCAACACGCAGTCACATCACATACACTTAACACAGCTATTTATGTAACGAAAACAGAAACTTAAGAATTGAGAAGCTAAATTTGAAATTGTATGTTCGTCATGGCTTTGATCCTTATTGTATATTGTCATCAACATCAATTGCTTTCACTTTTGTTTTCAGCATGCTATAGTAAACTACCTTTGTTGGATATTGTATTCCTTTCACATTACATATTTAGTTATGTGTAGCTGACTCCAAAAATAAAATTGCTTTTGTATATTCACCCCCCAATTAATTTGGGATAAAGGTGATGTTGATGTTGATGTTGATGTTGATGTTGTATATTCACCATATCTTTGAATCGTTATTGTATATTGAACCAATTTCTGTCACTTCTTTTGTCTGTCTATGCACAGCTGTAAATTTCTATGTTGTCTTTTGCCTTCATTGTGCACTACAGTTCGCAGTTGTTTCTTACATTGAAAACTGTTATTGAACTCTTGATGCAGGCTAAAGGTTTTGTTGCTAATTCCTTTTACAGTGGATTGTCAGCTACTGAGTTTTTCTTCCACACAATGGGAGGGCGAGAGGGGCTTGTTGATACCGCGGTAGGGTTCATATTTTGAATATGCTATGCACAATATGTTCTTAATCACTTGTTTCAATTATAACAACAATTAAGAATCATAGGCTATCTGATATGTGCTATACTGCTATGAATCTATATTAATTTTTAGGGAGAGGCTTTATATGGTTTCGTAGATGTGCTTGTGGGTGAGATATACTTTTACTTAAACCAGTTAATATTTTTATTTAGTATAATTAATGGATCACGAATGAAGGCTGCATGTTTTTGGCTTGGTTATGATACTAGGAAAGTCATAAGAGTGAATCTTGAAGTTCTTCATTTGGAATAATGGTTTCTTGTTACTTGACCAGTTAACGGATTTATTGTTACTGCCTGGAAGTTGATGTGGATTTCATTTTAATTACATTTGATGATATTGGTGGAGCATAGCTCAATAGGTCTATCTCTTGGTCTTTACCAGGGGGGTTGCAATAAAAAAATAGGCCCAGTATGGCCTCCCTATAACAAAAAAAAAATTTCTTTTTACATACAAATAAAACGGTAAAGTTAAATATTATGGATATAGGAGCCACCATTAATGGTAAAACATGGAGCATTCATTTTGTGATGTTTTTCATTAGTTACTTTTCTTATTTACTGGGAGGATAAAAGTTGGAGTCCATTTTACACTGCTTGTGTGTTTTCAGGTGAAAACTGCAGATACTGGATATATGTCTCGTAGATTAATGAAATCTCTAGAAGATTTGTTTTTACATTATGATTACACTGTAAGAAATGCTGGTGGTGGTATTGTTCAATTTTGTTATGGAGATGATGGCATGGATCCAGCAGGCATGGAAGGAGAAAACGGAAAACCATTAAATTTTGAGCGGTTATTTCTGCGAAGCAAGGTTTGAATGCTGCCTTTGTTGTTTTATGGAGTTTCATTGCAATTGTCTTGAATCTTGCAACTTTCTGAAGAAAGATGTTTTTTCCTTGTTAAGTGCGCCTTGGTCTTTTATTTTGTCTTTGTAGGCCATATGTCCTAGTCATGGAGATGATGAAATCTTATCTTCCTCAGTTGTGTGTAAAGTAGTTCATGAGAAGCTTTCAGAAGTTGGGATGTCTAGGCTAGTGGTGAAAGGGGTTTCAGAGGATGATACAGGGTCAGATGTGGACTCCTCTGCCGACTTCATAAATTCTCTACAATCCTTTATCATAGATGGTACAGAATTATCAGAAGAAGCTTTCGCTGAGGACGATTCTAAAAATCAAAAAAATTTTATCCAGAGGATATCTGGGATCACTCGGAAACAACTAGAGGTAATTATCTTCTTGTCCTTAGTATGACATGCATCCAATTTTCTTATTTTGTAAGCTTTTTTCCCCCTTAGTTATTATTGTTTGCTTTATTTGGTCCCTGCAATCTTGTTATTTCACAAGCAAGTCTTCGCAGTAACTTGCTTATGCTAAGTTTTTTTGTCGTTTACCTTTGTGTGCTAGAACATGGGGTAGAAGTCTTTTGGGAAAGAAGTAAAAGGAATATTTAAACTGTTAAAAGAGTGCTAATTTTTTTATATTTCTAAAGATGGACAACTAGCAAGAACTTGCCAAATTTGAATAAAGAAAATATTTCAGTTGGAACTATTAGTATGATGCAGCCAAGGTAAGTACAACAAAATAAATGTTTTTTTTTTTTTTCAATAGAAGAGATTTATTAAGACAAACTGAAGAATATTACAAAGAGTTGGGAGGATAAGAAATCCTTCTTAAAAAAGGGGTGAAAAAAGAACAAAGAATACATCAATGAGACAAAGCTTCCCCTTCCCTCAACATATCTCTGAGGGTTCCCCTTTTAAAAGGAGCATGTACCTTACACTAAGTGGAAGTCAAACACCTAATCTTATCACAAAGATGAGCAGAATAAATGTTATGGTCTAAACCAATTGGTGCTTTGAACATTCGTTTTGGTCCGTTAGTTTTTGACTCACCTTCCTTAAGAGTCTGTAATTCTCTGCTTCGGTGATAATGGCTGTGTCTTCTGAGTCATTGACTCTAATTTTATTTAGCAATGTTCCAAGTGTGTGTGGGGTGCAAGTTATTTTAGGCTTATCATGAAGCGTCCATTTACACGTGATTGCTGTTGCCTAAAATTTATATGAGTTGTCTGTTCTCGCCTCACAGTAGTAAATTTTAGTTTTATCCCTTAGCTGAGGTAGCTGTGAACATAAATTGTCAATTTCAGTTGTAGCAAGTACAGATAAAAAATCAGTTGTTATTTATCTATAATCTAGGCTATCCCTCCCATCATGTAGGTAAGTCTTAAAAAAATATCAAGGGGCTAAAATCGATGTGCTTGTGAAGGATTGGCATTTGACATCATGACAACAATTAAGGTAAAATGTTCTCCGGCTTAAAAGGATGATGAAGACATCCAAAGTGATGCTGCTTTCTGAACTGATTTCCTCTTTGTTCTTCTTATAGACATCTTCAAAAATAGATTGTTCCTAGCAAGTCAAATATTGCACATTAAAACATTTGGAACTCTTGCCCTAGCTAAATGATGAATAGATGAGCAAGTAAGTACTTGTCTTGCACAACGGGTGAACTCAGGATTCAGAGCAAGTTTTCCAAATTGTGAAAAGGAATAACTTTGGGACACCCGGATTGATTTTTACACGGGGCTATATTTTTTAATTTTTACCAGGATTATATTTTATTGGTAGAGACATATACCGTCAGATGCTGTGCACACATGGAAATGCTCATGACATACATTTGTATCATCCAATAAACAATAATATGTCTACCGATATTGTGTTTGTTAGCATTATGCTACAAGCTGTTCTAATTGACTGATTGATTCATCCATTTCTATTTTATCACTCGTAAACTACCCAATGCTTGTCTCATTTTTTTCTTTTACAAAAAAGTAAAATTAAAAGTTAGAAGTGAATAACTGATTTTTAGGTGAGGTAATTGACAAAATTCCTCTGCAATTGATATACATAAAATTTAATCAACTATGTATGTGTTAGAGATATATAAACCATTAATGGGTCTTCACTTAATAGCTTAAGTTTTTGGGTTGAACTGGTTCTTTACATGATATCAGAGCTTCACTGACCATAAGGTCACGAGTTCGATCCTCACCACCCCCCACTTGTGGAATTAAATAAGGATAAGGTAAACCAAAATAAAATAAAATTTGGGTCTATGTAATATCTGCGTTTCAAGCCCAAAGGGCTCTTATATGAGATGTGTTAGAGAATAATATTAACCATTAAAAAGGCCTTCACATAATACCTTAAGGTTTCCTATATATTATCCACCTTCATGCCCAGTGAGTTCTCGTGTGAGGGGGCGTGTTAGAGATATATGAACCATTGATGGGCCTTCACTTAATAGTTTTAAGCTTTTGGGTTGAATTGATTCTTTATAGTATGCTTGTTGACTTTTATCTTTTCAGTACTTTTCACCATGTTATCTTCTCGACATCTGGTTCTTAGAATATACATTTATTTTCTATTTAATTAATGTGTTGTTCTTAGTAGTTTGAGGTTATATTTTACATAATACTCTGTTTTTCAGGTTTTTCTGGATATTTGTCTATCTCGTTACCATTCAAAAAAAATTGAGGCTGGAACTCCAATTGGAGCTATTGGAGCTCATAGTATTGGAGAGCCTGGGACCCAGATGACTTTGAAAACTTTTCACTTTGCTGGGGTGGCAAGCATGAGTATCCTTTATTTGACTATGTTGTCTACTTTGATGATCATTGATGTTCTATTAAATACTTGACTGGAACTTTGCTGTATGTTGATTGGTTTTGAATGTTGTCCCTTAACCTGTCATTAGATGTTACTCTTGGAGTTCCTCGCATCAAAGAAATAATAAATGGAGCCAAAAAGATCAGTACGCCGATCATCACTGCAATACTTGAGAATGATGACAATATAATTACTGCAAGGATGGTAAAAGGTCGCATAGAAAAAACAAATTTAGGCGAGGTATGCAGTTGTAGGGAAAAATAGTCTTATACCCTGATTATCTGTCAATTATATGATTATTTATATGCTTAAAACAACATACCCTGTTATTCAATTATTTTTCTGATGTCACTAGTTATTCTTTAATAGTTTGCTGTATATATGGTGCTTAATTTTTGGGTACTTTTCAGAACAGTATAATATTAATTTGGATTACTATTATTTTGTGCATTACAACAATAGTTAATTCTTAGTCACGAGTCACTGCCAAACAAGCACGGACACGGCAAGTTTTGAAAAATTTGCGTGTCGGACACGTGTCCGACACGGACACGCTCCGACACGCTAGGTTGTCAGTAGCGACCCGTAGCGCCGCTTCCGTAGCGGGTAGCGGCGGTCGGCCGCTACAAACCGCGACGCTACGCGACATTGGCCGTAGCAGAAGGTAGCGGCGTAGCGTAGCAGCAATACCACTGCCCGCTACACCACTCCCATGTTGGAATTTGATGGGGAATCCGGAGATGATGATGATTTTCTTTATTAGTTCACTTCTTGTACTTGACTATTTGACAATTTTATTGTTCATTTGTGTTTAATTTTGGATCCTTCCTTTATGTTCCTTGTATTTGACATTGATTGTGGAATTATGTGTTTGATTTTATGTGACTTCTTATGTTTGAGCATTAATACTAAAAGCGGTATTGCCTCGTTTCTTGACTGTTAGTATAATTTATGTGAAATTAATACTTCACTGTAGCGCTAATACCGCTACCCGCTACACCGCTATACCATTTTCGGAGTCGGCCGCTACTGGCCGCTAACTGCTATTGACAACTATGCCGACACACAGTCAACATTTGGGGATACACGGTCAACTCTCCGACACGCTGTCAACCTTTTCCGATACGCGGTTAACGCTCGGACACGTTTTTTTTTTTTTTTTAATTTTAATTTTATTTTATTAACTAAATATAAAAAAAGAAGGGCCGGCTTGGCTCAGTGGTAAGCTTGCTTGCCGTGGTGTGTCAGGTCGCGGGTTCGAATCAGTCTCTCTGCAAAAAGTAGGGAAAAGACTGTCTAGAGTATTCCCTTCCCCAGACACCCACGAAGTAGGTATTTGAACTGGGTCGGCCCTTAACTAAATATAAAAAAAAAAAAATTATAAATTAATTTTTTTCTGTTATGAAATTTGACATGAAAAATTAGTACGCAAAATTATTTTTATTTATATTTATGTTATGAAATTTAAATATTTGATTAGTTATATCACTTATGATGGACTCTTATATATATTAAATATAAATTATATTATATATATTAAAAATTTTATTTAATATCAAAACGTGTCCCAACGTGTCGAAATATGACATTTTTTAGAATTAACGTGTCGTCGTGTTGTGTCCCGTGTCAGTGTCAGTGTCGGTGCATCATAGGTTACTGCTGTGTGTATATGTAGTTGATGTTAGTCATTTTGCATTTTGTTGCCCATGCTTTTTTCTTGTTTAGGATTATACTTCTTTTTTATTTTCTAAAGTTATGCCATGATCTATATATTTGATAGGAGTACTTGAATTATAGTTGATTGGATGCTACGGAGCACCAACTCTTTATGAGAGGAGAGACGAGCTGTGTAGTACATCCCTTTGACATCTGTAAATAGTACTCACTAAATTTAATATCTGACACTTTTAGATGGTTTTAAAACTTTGTTTGAACTCATATATGACTTATCAGCAAAGTTATCAAATGCAGATTGCGGCATATTGCGGCCAACCCCAAAAAACGCTATAGCGCTATAACGGGTTACGGTTGCGGAAATAGCGGAATAGATATATATTGTAAAAGGTTTTCAGTATATTGATTTGAATAAATTACATGAGGAGTATTTATAAAAGAAAAAATAGCTAAGAATGACTCAGCGATGACTAATCAATCCTAATCAATGTTAATTAATCCTAATTAATAGGAAATAAAAATAATCAATCCTAATTAATCTTAATTAATCCTAATTAATAGGAAATAAAAATGGAAAAACATTTGAATTTGAATTCCAATTTTCTACACTACCCCTCAAGTTGGGAGGTAAATGTTGATTATTCCCAACTTGCCAATCAAGTCTTCAAAGGCTGGTCGGTGTAGGCCCTTAGTGAGGATATCTGCAATCTGCTCTTTGGTAGGAATATACACCATATACACACTTCTATCATCTATTTTTTCTTTGGTAAAGTGGCGATCAATCTCCACATGTTTTGTTCTGTCATGGTGAACTGGATTTTGAGCAATACTGACAGCAGCCTTATTATCACAATACACTCTGACAGGTAGGGAAAGAGATATTCAATTCCTCAGGGAGTCTTCTTAACCAAATTCCTTCACAAATACCATGGGCTAGAGCCCGAAATTCTACTTCTGCACTGCTCCGGGCAACAACTGTTTGTTTCTTACTTCTCCAGGTCACAAGATTTCCCCAGATATAGGTGCAATATCCTGAAGTGGATCTTCGGTCCAATGCAGAGCCAGCCCAATCTGCATCTGTATATATTTCAATCATCCTCTTGTGTCCCCTTTTAAAGAACAATCCTCGACCAGGGGTGTTTTTGAGGTACTTCAGAATTCTATAAAATGCCCTCAGGTGTTTTTCCTTAGGAGAATGCATGAATTGACTAACCATGCTAATTGCAAATGCAATATCAGGCCGAGTGTGAGATAAGTAGATCAACTTCCCCACCAATCTCTGATACTGCTCTTTGTCAACTTCTTTCCCATCTTCGATTCCCAATTTAATATTGGGTTCAACTGGAGTCTCTGCTGGCTTGCACCCAAGCATTCCTGTTTCTTGTAACAGGTCTAGAATATATTTCTTCTGAGTTAAAAGAAATTCCTGCCTTACTTCGAGCAACTTCCATGCCCAGGAAATATTTGAGAGATCCAAGATCCTTCAGTTCAAACTGATTAGCTAAACATTTCTTCAAAGAGCTTATCTCCTCACAATCATTACCTGTGATAATTATGTCATCAACATAAACAATGAGAATAGAAATTTTACCACCATTAGAGTGTGTTAAAAATAAAGTGTGATCACTCTGAGCTTGGAGGAATCCTTTTCCCTTAACAGCTTGAGTAAACTTCTCAAACCACTCTCTAGGGGATTGTTTAAGACCATAGAGAGACTTCTTCAACTTGCATACTGAATCGTCTCCTTTTTTCAAAACTAGGTGGTGGATCCATATAAACTTCTTCATGTAGATCACCATTCAAGAAAGCATTCTTTACATCTAATTATTGCGAGGGTCAACCAAGATTTGCAGCAAGTGATAAAAGAACTCGGATAGTGTTAAGCTTGGCAACAGGGGCAAATGTCTCTTGATAGTCTATCCCATGAGTTTGAATGAATCCCTTAGCAACCAGTCTGGCCTTATACTTGTTGATGTTGTTATCTGCATTAAACTTTATTGTGAACACCCACTTGTAACCTACCGTTTTCTTTCCTCTGGGTAATGCTACAGACTCCCAAGTTCCATTATTGTTGAGCGCATCCATTTCTTCAAAGACTGCATTCCTCCATTTTGGATTATCAAGTGCTTCTTGGATATTTTTTGGTATTTTTGTGCTGTCTAACATAGTGTTGAAAACACAAAAACCTGGGGACAACTTTTCATATGTGATATGATGAGAAATAGGATGAGCAGTACAAGATCTAGTACCTTTTCGGAGAGCAATAGACACATATAGGTTGGCTGTATCAGTGTTGCTGGAGCTAAGACTCGAGTTAGAATCCTGGCAGTCTAGAGGCTCCTGAGGTGATTCTCGCCTGCTGTAAAACTTTCCCCATTTCCCGAGAGGATCTCCATTATCTGACACATTAACTCCCCCTGTCTTTTGCATAATGACTCCCCCTGTCTCCAACGGCAAAGGCAAAACAACAGAATCATTTGGTTTCCAAGACTTATCTTCATCAACCACAATAGACTCCCCCTGAAGAGAAGTCGAAGGAAAAAAAGATTGTCTCTTATCAAATGTGACATCCATAGAAACAAAGGCCTTACGAAGTGAAGATGAGTAACACTTGTGGCTCTTTTGGTTAGGAGGATATTCTATGAAGACACATTTGATGGACTTAGGATCAAGCTTGGACCTTTGATGGGGAGGAACATGTACAAAAGCCACACAACCAAACAACTTGGGAGGAAGGGAAGAATGAGCCCGGAAAGAAGGAAAGGTGTGGGTCAGACAAGATAAAGGAGATTGAAAATTCAGGACACGAGAAGACATCCGATTGATGAGGTATGCTGCAGTCAAGATAGCTTCCACCCACAAATATTTAGGGACATGCATGGTAAACATAAGAGCTCGAGCAACTTCAAGGAGATGTCTATTTTTTCTTTCAGCCACCCCATTTTGTTGAGGGGTGTTAGGACAAGAACTTTGATGAAGAATACCATGCTGGCTGAGATAGTTTCCAAGAACAGAATTAAAATATTCAGTACCATTGTCAGTTCGAAGAATTTGGATAGAGGTTTGGAACTAAGTTTGAACCATAGCATGAAAGTTTTTAATAATGGATGCAGCATCAGACTTATCCTTTAGAAGGTATACCCAACATACCCTAGAGTGATCATCTATGAAAGTTATCAACCAACGAGCACCAGAGATATTTTTTTCACGGGCTGGAACCCATATATCACTATGAATCAAGGTAAATGGAGAAGAATCATGATGGACTCTAGGAGGATAAGAAACACGAGAATGTTTTGTAAGCTGGCAAATATCACAAGAAAAAGAATTGGGATTTTTATTGATAAATAAGCTTGGGAACAGCTTCTGAAGATAAATGAAATTTGGGTGTCCTAACCGACGATGCCACAACAAAACATCATTACAATCATCAGACAAACATACCGAGTGGTTCACAAATTTTTTTTCTTCACAAGAATCTTTTTCTAAATAATAGAGTCCTTCTTCCTCTCTAGCACTGCCAATCATCAGCCCCGAGTCCTGTTCCTGGAAAACACAAGCATTGACAGAAAACTTGGCAACACAATGTAACCCAGACCTAAGTTTGCTGATAGAGATAAGGTTACAAGTAAGAGAGGGAACATGAAGGACTGAGTTCAAAGTAATGTGTTCAGAAAGTTTAATGGATCCTTTTCCAGCAATAGTAGAGAAGCTGCCATCTGCTGTTCTTATTCGTTATTGTTGATAGTAAGGGGTATAAGAACAAAATAAGGTTGCATTACCTGTCATATGATCTGAAGCCCCTGAATCAAGAATCCATCGACTACTATTATCAACATGGAACGCTGTACCTTGTTGAGCAACATTGCTGGATGGAAATTTACTTTCAATCAACATGGTTGCGTGTGGTAACGCGTAGGGCGGACGCTCCGTCCTTTCTCTAGCGCGTGGGGGCGCGTGGCTCAGCAGAATCCGATGGTCCTTCTTGAAACTTGTAGATCGGCTCCTTTTGTTTCGAATGGTGCGGGTCTTGGCTGGAAATGTCGCCGGAAAAATTTTTCGGCGGCTGCTGACAGTGGCTGACGGCGGTGGAAAGCTGGGATTTTGCCTTCTACAGTGATTGGTAGCCTTATTTTGCTCTTGGGACTTTGTAGGAAGGGAAAATAACCTTAATAATGGTTGGGGATTGAGTTTTCCGGCGTTGTGCCGCCGGTTTGACGGTGGTTGTGGTGGCTGAGTTTTCTCAGGACCAACCTGCTCTGATACCATATTGTAAAAGGTTTTCAGTATATTGATTTGAATAAATTACATGAGGAGTATTTATAAAAGAAAAAATAGCTAAGAATGACTCAACGATGACTAATCAATCCTAATCACAATTAATCATAATCAATGTTAATTAATCCTACTTAATAGGAAATAAAAACAATCAATCCTAATTAATCTTAATTAATCCTAATTAATAGGAAATAAAAATGGAAAAATATTTGAATTTGAATTCTGATTTTCTACAATATATGACAGAACTAATGACAAAAAGAAACATTTTTTTAAAGGTAAAGAGAGCAGAAGTGATAGAGAAAGACACAGGTAGACTAAAAATCCTTAAAAAATTTCTGTTACACATTTAAATTTAGGACAAAATTGACATTTTGCCTTATGGTAGCAATATGGCTGCGATTTGGTCGCAAATGCGATAGCAATAGCCACTATTGCGTTCCGGTGCGGTTTCTTGCGGCAAGGCACCGCAACGCCCATATGGTGTGGCTCGCGGCTGCGCAATTAACTACTATGCTTATCAGGAGAAAAAATGTTCTAGGGTAATAAGTTCTACAACATATTTGCAATCTTTCAGCAAGTTATTTGTATTAATCTTGTCATGTACAGATGTCCAAGAAAAGAGTTGAAGTTAGAGAGAGTTTGGGTTTCCAAATGGGTTTATCATGGAGTGTGAGTGAGAAACTGAAAGAAAACACCACAAGAATCTCAGGCCCAAAATATTCTATCTAAATTTGTTTTTAGAGTAGTAAACTGAATTAAAAGAAAATGGATTATAGTTCACTAGTTTTTCTATTATTCAAATCTGAACAGAAATGAAAGACCCAAATACAAACTCAAAGAATGATCTTGAATAGAATATAAGGGGCTAATGGGAAAATTTTGCCAGGTACGGAGATGACACAAGCAAGGATAATTCTCTGAAAAATGGAAAATTCCCTACCCAAATTTCCTCCCAAAAAAATAAAAAATGCTTGAGAATATTGTTTTGACACTTAGAATATTTATCCAACTTTATCGTTGTTTGTTTGAGTTGCCTTGGTCCTCTTCAAGTAATTTAACAAATTGTGTTAAGGATCACTTCATTTTCATTTGAATCTTATCTTCAGTTAGTTGATAAGTATCAATCATGTATATATATAAATATTAAATATTCTGCCTAAACTACTTTTTTGTCCTTTTGTTAAGCACCTCTCCTGAAGCACCCATCTTCTGATCTATTCTTGATTTGTCTGATCTCAAACACTGTCACTTTGTGCCAATTGATACAGGTTGCAAAGACTAAAATTGTTATGTCTCCAAGATTACCATCAGTTGTTATAACGCTTGACATGGAAAGAATCCAAGATGCACATCTGAATATAGATGCTAATACTGTAAAAGAGTCAATTTTGCAAACTAAAAAAATAAAATTGAAGCCAGAGGTAAAGAGTTTCTCTGGTAATTATGTTTTTCTTTTTCTTTTATGCTTGCAATATCCAAAATTTTGGTTGATGTGCAGCAAATTAAGGTTTTGGATATTAAAAAGCTTGAAGTTGTTCCCCAAGATGCTGATAGAAGTAAAATCCATTTTCAACTTCACTATCTCGAAAATTTGCTCCCATCAGTTGTGGTAAAGGTATTTTCATTTGACTTTCTTGATGGTTGATACCCGATGAAGACAGCATTGTGTTTATTTTATATTTTTAATTTATTCTCAGATGGGAAAACAAGTAACTTTTATTTGCTTAACTTCAGGGGATTAAAACTGCCGAACGTGTTGTTATTGATAAAGAAGAAGATAAAGAGAGGAAGGTTGAGAAGTTCAAACTACTGGTGGAAGGGTTAGTTCTTCCGGTTTTCATGATATGCTTTTAATTTTCACTATAACATACGTTTCTGATACAGACCAAACACTAATTAACAGGAAATTAACACAGGAATTGAGATCTGAATATTCAACCTTCTTATATGTAAGAGCAAGATTACAAACAGAGACACCTTAACAGTAACACTTGCAGGGAATAAGAAATTACAGTGACTCTAAGGAAATCAACAATGCAGAAAAGTAAGATAGTGTGGAACACACACATATGAGAGGTTCCACTTTCTCCCAATCCCAAAAGGGTCCAAGCAATTCCCAAAGATTCCAGATCCCCATCCATTTCCATGCTCTCTTTATTTATCCTTGATTTCTCTCGCCAAGTCCAATTCCCCCAACAGAATTCTGTTGAGCGAATTCTGGAATATTCCAACCCAACCAATTACTAGCTGACTCAGCATTAGATAGGATAACAAGATCATCTGTAATGCATTCTACAGTACCCTTAATCTTGGGTAGGTTTCTATCCATACTCCCCCCCAAAACTTCCACCTTGTCCTCAAGGTGAAGGGCAGTCCATGAAAACCCTCCTCCGGGATCCCATTGCTTGAAATATAAGAGCCAACTTATGTCCAAAGCAATATAACATCCACCAAGATCCCATTGTCCTTCTTGATTATGAGAATATTGGTGTTGGATAGAAACTTGAATCTCTACAGGTTTATCTCCTTGGACATGATAATACCCGTTAGATGTACCACTTGAGCCTGAAATTGGGAACTTATAAAAGAACTGATCTCCCTGGTTAGGAATCAAACCCATCAGGGGTTGCTCAAGAGATAATACAAACCCATTAGAATATCCTGGCATAACCTGAGATACATGCCCTATATTAGAGATACATATAACATCCCTTTTAGCTACTTTAACAACAAAGACAACATCAGGCAATAGTATATCAACAACTACATTCTCTGGCAATGCAATAAGTGAGTTGGACTGCACCTCTACTTGTCCTTTAGGAAGACACTTTTCTCCTTTTAGATGCATAGGAAATTGATTAGATGTATCAGTTTTGTCAATAAGTTACCCATGATGATACCTGAGTCAAAAATAAATTCAAATATTCCAACATATTTTGCACAAAAATACTGGGAACCTTGCTGAATCTTCAAATGCGCAGTTGATCCATCCGGTCGAGTCATGCTAAGATTAACATCATGAGTGGAGATAACATTGACCCAATAGCCCTCTTGAACAAAAAAAATTCCTTCAAAGTCCTCAACTCCAATGTTTACATCCATGATGTTCTGCTCCCAGCAACAATTATCTTCCAAGTTCGCTGATTCAGGGGAACTATGTTTGACCATAAGGCTGTATTTTCCAGGAATAGCGCCATATTTATCCTTGCAGGTTACAACACTGTGGATATTGAACAAAACACTAGGTACAACATCAAAGCAAATGTTTCGGATCCCTTCTGTTTGTTTCTTTTGTGATTTAAAAAATTCCTCCTGGTTGGCAAGAGCTTGATGGACATCGCTGACTGCTTCAAGTAATTTCGTGCTGTTTCCAGTAACAAACATTTTATATTTTGACACCTTGGTTCTGGAATCCACCTTATCGTACGCACTGTTTTTTATTGTATCATCATATGAGTTTGTTTCTTGGGGCAGATCTTCATCTTTGGGCTCATAAGCCCAACCTCCAAATAAAATACAAATACCATTGGTTTGGGTTGGAGATGTTTTGAGGTGAAACTGGGCCTGACTTTTCAGGTCTTCAACTTGGCCCAATGTCTCAGTCACTTCTTGACCTACTTTGCACCTCTCCCAATTTCTCACCTGATCTAAGCTGACACCCTTCATGGCTTCGCCCCGAAAATTCATGTTCCCCTGTAAAGTTCTGGTTTGAGGGGTCTGGTAATAGAGGAGGTGTGGCCACCTTCGCTATAGGTTGTGTCGTCTCCCGTTTCAAGGATTCAGGTTTTGCATACCTGAGGGTTCCTTGGATCTCTTTGCTCTCCTTTCCATTCTCCTTGGTCGCGAAACTGAGGATTTGTTTTTGATGAAAAGAAGAAGTGTTTTCTGAATAAACTTCTAATTCATTCCTTGAAAGATCCAGTAGGTACAATTTATATTGAGTACAAAGAACAATGCTAATAAATAAGAACAAAAAACTAAGAGGCATACAAAAAACTAAGAGGCATATTTACAATAACAAGAGAGCCTAATAAATAAAGGAACAGATAACAAGAAAGAAATAAATATATTCTAGAATATTCTACACTCCCCCTCAAGTTGGGAGATATATATTGATCATTCCCAACTTGCTGATCAAATCCTCAAAGGTCGGCTTAAGTAATCCTTTGGTGAGAATATCTGCCGTTTGTTCCTTGGTAGGTATATATGATAAGCATACACTACCGTCTTCTAATTTTTCTTTAATAAAGTGACGATCGACTTCCACATGTTTTGTTCTGTCATGATGGACAGGATTTTGAGCAATGCTGATAGCAGCTTTATTATCACAATATAATCTGATAGGTAGGGAGTAAGAGATCTTCAACTCTTCCAGAAGTCTTCTTAACCAAATTCCTTCGCAAATACCATGGGCTAAAGCCCGAAATTCCGCTTCTGCACTACTTCTTGCAACAACAGTTTGTTTCTTACTTCTCCAGGTCACAAGGTTTCCCCAGACATAAGTACAATATCCTGAAGTAGATCTTCGGTCCACTGCAGAACCAGCCCAGTCTGCATCTGTATAAATTTCAACCATCCTTTTGTTCCCCTTTTTAAAGAGAATTCCTCGACCAGGGGTGTTTTTGAGGTACTTGAGAATTCTATAAACAGCACTAAGGTGTTTTTCCTTAGGAGAATGCATGAATTGGCTAACCATGCTCACAGCAAAAGCAATATCAGGACGAGTGTGAGACAAATAGATTAATTTTCCCACCAGTCTCTGGTACTGCTCCTTATCGACATCTTCCCCGTCCTCAACTCCCATTTTGATATTAGCTTCAATTGGAGTCTCTGCTGGCTTGCACCCAAGCATACCTGTTTCTTGCAACAAATCTAGAATGTATTTTTTCTGAGTTAAGGAAACTCCTTTCTTACTTCGAGCAACTTCCATGCCAAGGAAGTATTTGAGAGATCCAAGATCTTTTAGTTCAAACTGGTCAGCTAAACATTTTTTTAAAGAGGCTATCTCCTCGGTATCATTACCAGTGACAATTATATCATCAACATAGACAATGAGGATAGCAATTCTTCCTTTATCAGAGTGTTTAAAGAATAAAGTATGATCAGTCTGAGCTTGGGTGAACCCTTTTCCCTTAACAGCTTGAGTAAATTTCCCAAACCATTCTCTGGGAGATTGTTTAAGTCCATAGAGAGACTTCTGCAACTTGCACACAGATCCATCCCCTTTTTCAAAACCAGGAGGTGGATCCATGTAAACTTCCTCATGTAGATCACCATTCAAGAAGGCATTCTTGACATCTAACTGTTGCAATGGCCAATCAAGGTTGGCGGCAAGAGATAGCAGAACGCGGATAGTGTTAAGCTTGGCAACAGGAGCAAATGTCTCCTGATAATCTATCCCATGAGTCTGAGTAAATCCCTTAGCAACTAATCTGGCCTTATACCTATTGATGCTGTTGTCTGCATTAAATTTTATTGTGAACACCCACTTGCAACCAACAGTTTTCTTTCCTTTAGGTAATGTCACAAAATCCCATGTTTCATTTTTTATAAGTGCATCCATTTCTTCTAATACGGCGTTCCTCCATTTTGGGTCATCAAGTGCTTCTTGGATATTTTTGGGTATCCTGGTACTATCTAACATAGTATTGAAAGCACGAAAACCTGGAGATAACTTCTCATATGAGATATAATGGGAAATAGGATGAGCAGTGCAAGATCTAGTACCTTTCCGAAGAGCAATGGGCATATCAATGTTGGCTGTACTAGAGCATTCAAGTGGGTTGCTAGAGCAAGGACTCGAGTCAGGATCCTGGCAGTCTAGAGTCTCTTGATGTATTTTGCGCCTGCTGTAGAATTTTCCCCATTTACCAGGAGGATCACAAGTACCGGGAGGATCATTAGACTCAGGTATAGTTGCTCCCCCTATTTCCTTCCCAATAACTCCCCCTGTTTCCAAAGGCCAAGGTAAGACAACAGCTTCATTTGGTTTCCCAGGCTTATCTTCATCCATATCAGTAGACTCCCCCTGAAGAGAAGTCGGGGAAAAAAAGGATTGTGTCTCATAAAAGGTAACATCCATGGAAACAAAGACCTTACGGAGAGAAGGTGAATAACACTTATAGCCTTTTTGATTAGGGGAATATCCTATGAAGACACATCTAATAGATTTAGGGTCAAGTTTGGACCTTTGATGTGGAGGAATGTGAACAAAGACCACAGAGCCAAATATTTTGGGAGGAAGAGAAGAAAAAGCACTAAAAGAAGGAAAAGATTTAGTAAGACAAGATAAAGGAGAATGAAAATTTAGTACCCGAGAAGGCATCCGATTAATGAGATAAGAAGCTGTCAAGATGGCTTCCCCCCATAGATATTTAGGGACATGCATCGTGAATAAGAGAGCTCGAGCAACTTCAATTAGATGTCTATTTTTCCTTTCAGCCACCCCATTTTGTTGAGGGGTATTAGGACAAGAACTTTGATGAATAATTCCATGTTGGTTTAGGTAATCTCCAAGAACAGAATTAAAAAATTCTGTACCATTATCTGTTCGCAGAACTTTGATAGGAGTCTGAAATTGAGTTTGAATCATAGCATGAAAGTTTTTAAAAGTGGATGCAGCATCAGACTTGTCTTTTAAGAGATATACCCAACATACCCTAGAATGATCATCAATGAAAGTAATAAACCAACGAGCACCCGAAACATTTTTTTCACGAGCAGGTCCCCAAATATCACTATGAATTAATGTAAAGGGAGAAGATTCATGATATTTCTTGGGAGAATAAGTGACACGAGAATGCTTTGCAAGTTGACAAAAATCACAAAGAAAGGAACTTGGCTTTTTATTGATAAATAAGTTAGGGAATAACTTCTGAAGATAAACAAAATTTGGGTGCCCTAACCTACGATGCCATAACAAAACATCATTACAATCATCTGATAAACATAGAGTGTGGTTTGAAAAAATCCTCCTTTCACAAAGATCCTCCTCCAAATAGTAGAGCCCTTCTTCTTCTCTAGCACTGCCAATCATCATCCCCGAGTCCTGCTCCTGAAAGATACAAGTATTTGCAGAAAACTTAGCAACACAATGCAACTCAGCAGTAAGTTTACTAATAGAGATGAGGTTACAAGTAAGGGAGGGAACATGAAGGACAGAATTCAAAATAATATGCTCAGAAAGTTTAATGGATCCCTTGCCCGCAATAGTGGAGAAATTTCCATCAGCTGTTCTTATTCGTGACGGGTGATAGTAAGGGATATAGGAAGAAAATAAGGTTGCATTACCTGTCATGTGATCAGAGGCTCCTGAATCAAGGATCCAACGATTACTACGTTCAACATGGAATGCCATACCTTTTTGAGCAACATGACTAGTTGCCTCAGCAGGTTGAGACATCAATTTCTGAAATTGCTCATACTGAGCCTTAGAGAGGAAAAAACCATCGGAATTTGAAGGGACATGGGACCCTTCTCCCTTATCTTCAGAAGATACTTGATTAGCACGATTCTTGTTCTGTCCTTTTGGTTTCCAGTTTGGTGGTTTGCCATGAATTTCCCAACATTTTTCACGGGTGTGACCACCCTTATTACAATGAGAACACCAACGATCAGAACGTTTTAAATCCCCAGAAGGACGAGCAGTATTCTTTGCTATAAGGGCAGACCCATCAGAAGACTTAGGATCCTTATCACCCAACATTACCTTTCGACGAAGCTCCTCCCTTCGTACCTCAGAAAAGGCAGTGGCAATGGAAGGTAATGGTTTTTGCCCCAAAATTCTCCACGAACATCATCCAGATCAGAATTGAGGCCAGCAAGAAAATCATAGAGACGCCTTTTCTCTATATAATTTTTAAATATTGCATTAGCATCTAAACCTTGAAGGTCTGCTTTATCATAAAGATCCAACTCTTGCCACAATGTTTTTAAAGCAAGGAAGTACTCAGTAACAGTCATCCCCCCTTGGCGTAAATCTTTCACCTTGGTGTTGAATTCAAAAGCCTGAGAGGCATTGCCCAGGTCAGAGTAGTATTCTTTAACAGCTTCCCAAATTTCTTGAGCCGTATCAAGGAATAAATAAGTTTGACTGATATCTGGTTCCATAGAATTGGTCAGCCATGTCATGACCAAAGCATTTTCAGTCACCCAAGCATCATAGCCAGGTTCATGTTGTGCTGGTTGAACCTTTTTTCCATCCAGATACCCCATCTTCCCTTTAGCCTGGATGAACAACTTAACAGATTGACACCATTGCACATAGTTCCTACCATTTAAACGGTGATTGGTGATCTGCATTGCTGGGTTGTCTCCAGAAAACGAAGAAATGGGAAGGGGTGAGGTTCCGGTCGAAATTCCAGATGAACTTTCAACATTTTCAGTGTCCATGGCTTCCTAACAACAATACCCAGAAAAAAAAGTTCCTCCAAATATGGTTTTGACCCTCAAAACATGAAGAAGGAAGGCAGACGATCAAAACGAGGTATGACTCGCCGGAAAAAAATGGCAGGATGGCGGCGCGTGGACCACACGCGCCGGCGAGGCTGAAGGACGGTGGCGGCGCGTGGCAGCGTTTCCGGCGACGGGTCTTTTGTTGGCTGGCTCGGAATTTCGTTCTGGATCTAGTGATGGCCTTGGTTTTGTAGTTGGAGGTGTCTAGGTGAGGGTTCTAATTTTGACAGAAGCAAAAATACGAAAAAAGAATGGAAGGAAGGCATAAAAGGAAATTAGAACGGGGAAGAGACTGGATTATAACCAGCTCTTGATACCATGATGAAAAGAATGAGTGTTTTTCTGAATAAACTTCTAATTCATTCCTTGAAAGATCCAGTAGGTACAATTTATATTGAGTACAAAGAACAATGCTAATAAATAAGAACAAAAAACTAAGAGGCATACAAAAAACTAAGAGGCATATTTACAATAACAAGAGAGCCTAATAAATAAAGGAACAGATAACAAGAAAGAAATAAATATATTCTAGAATATTCTACAGTTTTTCATTTACTGGCATGAATTCCCCCTGATTTTTCTTCTCCTTTTTAATTTCGACTTCCTCCTCGATTGCGTTTTTCTGCATAATAGCCTCTGTTTTCTGCTTCAGAGCTTGTACCCCTTCCATGGTCTCTATCTTCTCTCTTCCTTCCATAATTTATGGTTTTGGCGGCTCCATTTTCACTTCCTCATCTTCCAAACAGATCTCCGATTGGTTTGTCATTTCTTCCTTGGCTTTCGTTTCTTCCTTTGATTGAGCCTCAGCCTCTATTTTTGGTACCACTAACGATGTGGTTGGACTTATAGAGCTTTCCATTCTTACAATTATTTCGTTGTTTTCCATCCCTTCTTTTTCTTCTTTTAGATCTTTTACTTCTGCATCATTCTCCATCTCAACAAACGGCAGAAAATGTTGGACTATATTTGCTCGGAATTGCGACCATGTAAATTCCTTCGTTTCAAGCTTCCACCAAAAGTACTAGTCCCAAGCTTCTCCCCGCAACGCTCTTCTCACTGCTGACAGCCACACAACTTCTGATTTACCATTCTTGCCAAAATACCACTCTATCCAATTTAACCATTCATAAACATCTTCACCAGAAAACACAGGGATCTTCATTCTAAGAAATCGATTCTCCATTTTTTTTTTCTTTTTTTTTTTTTCTGATACCACAGCTCCTAGATCGGAGCTCTGATACCAATTGATACAGACCAAACACTAATTAACAGAGCTAAAAGGAAATTAACACAGGAATTGAGATCTGAATATTCAACCTTCTTATATGTAAGAGCAAGATTACAAACAGACACACCTTAACAGCAACACTTGCAGGGAATAAGAAATTACAGTGACTCTAAGGAAATCAACAATGCAAAAAAGTAAGATATTGTGGAACACATATGAGATGTTCCACTCTCTCCCAATCCTCTCCCAATCCCAAAAGGGCCCAAGCAATTCCCAAAGATTCCAGATCCCCATCCATTTCCATGCTCTCTCTATTTATTCTTGATTTCTCCCGCCAAGTCCAATTCCCCCAACAGAATTCTGTTGAGCGAATTCTGGAATATTCCAACCCAACCAATTACTAGCTGACTCAACATTAGATATGTAAAGAACCAATTCAACCCAAAAGCTTAAGCTGTTGGGTGAGGTTACAATTAATGGTTTTTATATATCTCAACATGCCCCCTCACACGAGAGCCCACTGGGCTTGAAGGGTGGACAATGCACAGGCCTACCTACCTGTGTGAAGAAAGAAATTCTACTAGAAAGAAAGTGGGGGCGGTGAGTATTGAACCCGGTACTCCGAGGCTCTGATACCATGTAAAGAACCAATTCAACCCAAAAGCTTAAGCTGTTGGGTGAGGTTACAATTAATGGTTTTTATATATCTCAACAAGATAGGATAACAAGATCATCTGTAATGCATTCTACAGTACCCTTAATCTTGGGTAGGTTTCTATCAGTTTCATTCATGATATTGCACGTTAATAAGTGTTAGATCAAAGAGTTGCAGAAGGGAGCTGAAGACGCAAGTTGATGTTGACATGGAAAAATGCTGCTTCATCATGGCCACTGTCTGAGCTTCTACTAAATGCGTATAAGCAAGCCTCTTTATTTTCTTCTATAATATAAAGTGATAGGAGGTCAGTAGAAGAAAGAAAAACACCATATGTTTAGGAGAACATTAAATTAAAATCATGAATATGATCATAGAGGAGTATCCTGCTGGACTGTAAAGAACCTTGACAGAGGACAGTCCGGGTGTAATACGAAAAAGGTGACTGGGGTTAGTCAAAACCTAAATGTTATAATTTTATATAGTTGTCGGGACACAGTTAAAGAATAATAATAATAATAATAATAATAAACCACTTCCCATGAAATCTCGAAGTTAAAAAAAAAAAAAAACTATTGTTGGTCTGGGCTCGGGGGCATTGTCATAACATTCCTTTGTATTGCTTCTTGTTATTTGTTAACATTATTTTGTAATCTACATGTATTTTTTTCCCCTTCAGGATGGGCCTTCGGGAGGTAATGGGAGTTGAAGGGGTTGATGGACGTAAAACTGTTAGTAATCATATAATTGAAGTGCGGGACACTCTAGGAATTGAAGCTGCCAGAAAGTGTATCATTGAGGAGATAAAGTTCACAATGGGAAGTCATGGAATGAGTATAGACATACGCCATATGATGCTTCTAGCAGATGTGATGACTGTCAGGGTGAGTTATTTGGAAACTACCCAGCAAGACCATATCTATGTTTGTGCTATGTAGATTTCCACTTATGCAAGTGTTTTATCAAACTAGGGTCAAGTCCTCGGAATAACAAGATTTGGAATTCAAAAGATGGGCAAAAGTGTATTAATGCTTGCATCATTTGAGAAGACATCAGATCATCTTTTCCACGCATCCGTGCATGGGAGGGATGACCCGATTGAAGGAGTAAGTGAATGCATTATCATGGGTATACCAATGCAGATAGGCACTGGAATGATCAAGGTCAAACAAAGGTGAGACAAGAATGCAATGTATGTTAATGTGGTTACAATATTGCCTTTTCATGGTAGTCCTATTTGTTATGCATGCATCAGGTAAGCTTTCTTGGCAGAAACTTAGGTGCCAGTGCTCGCTTAATTACAGTTTATAGTTATGAACAGGGGTAAGTAAATAGGGTCTACAAATAGCTCCTATAAATTAAAATAAAAATTTATTATAAAAATAAAATCACATGACTCAATTAATTATTGTTAGAGATATGTCATTCATGAACCTCTACCTAATTAATTAAGATTTTAGGAAAGTTAGACCTTGACATGGTAGTAGAGCTTTCATGATTTGCCCACATCCTTCTAAATAAAGTTGGATTTCAGTATTTATGATTGGCATGTGGATATTGCCTATGCTTTGAACCTAAAGAACTTTTGCACAAGAAGACGTGTTAGAGATAAAAATTGTTCATTAGTCTCCACCTAACATATTCAAGTTTTAGGAAAGTTGTTCCTTGATAATTATTATATGTGTAAAGAACCATTTCACCCAAAAAGCTTAAGCTGTTAGGTGAGACTACATTAATGGTTTTAAATATCTCAACACGCCCCCTCACACGATAGCCCATTGGGCTTGAAGGGTGGAAAATGCACAGGCCCACCTACCTGTGCGAACAAAGAAATTCCACTTAAAAGAAAGTGGGGGGCGGCGAGGATCGAACCCGGAACACGAGGCTTTGATACCATGTAAAGAACCATTTCACCCAAAAGCTTAAGCTGTTAGGTGAGACTACATTAATGGTTTTAAATATCTCAACAATATGAAGTAGAAAAGAAAAAAAAATCTTACCTCATTTTGAATCCTATCTTTGATAGTTTGATCTACTGCTCATGTTCTCCATGTATTGATTGCATTTAATTAAGAACTTAAATGGATGCTGAGATTATGTGTGTGTGTCTATGTATATATCATTACTCTGCTGCAATAGATGCTTTCTATCCAGCAATTGAAAGTAACCTGTTTCTTCCGTTTCTGAACCCCTCACCTTTCTTGTCGTATTCGTTACTTATTATGATCATTACAACACACTTTAGCTAACCCCTGTTTCTTAGGTTGGATCTTCCGGTGTTGCCTCAAGGAACCGATCCTATTCTAAGTTGAGTTCGAAGTTGTATATTAGCAGCAATAATGTGGATCATCCAGATCGTCCAGAATGAGGGTCATTCAGGATGGAGTGCACTGGATGTTATGAACTTAAGGTCACCACATTTACTCATGAGATTGCCTGACACTCAACTGGTCTTTAGCCACCCGCATATAGCTGAATTGGTAACAAAGGGAGGGATGAGGGGAGTGGAAATTTGAGTATGTATCAAGAATATAAAATATTTGTAATAACATTATCATTATTTGAAAAAGCATAAAGGAAAAAATAAGGGAGGGCATTGTTTTTAAGGGAAATATAAGAATAATGTTATAGTATATAAGCTAACCACTCATTAACGATGAAATATATTATCATTTGATCATTTTTTTCACATGAGAGTTTGTGGGTCCAACTCTTAAAAAAGAAGAATAAACAATGATGACTCACCATTTTGTTGAGTGTGCAGGACAGATTTCTTGTGTTATGTAATAGGACACTCATCAAGCCCCCTTTTTTTTTTAAAATCCAAAATGAGTTGTTAAAGCATTTTATTGGTTAATAGTAATGCAAAAGCATATGTGAATTGACTAAACAGAAAAGAAATTGGATTCAGATTAGTCATAACTCAATAATATTTTTATTTAACCAAAAATAACCACATAAATTAGGTTTACAATGCCCTAAAATAGGCAATAAAAAGTCAAATAGAAATTATGAAACTTTCCTTACAGGAATGATAGATAATAATTAAATCTTCATGAAAATGATTCCGAAAATCCTAAAAATACTAGTGCTTATTGCTTAATGAGCTTTACTCAGAAGGTCGATTCTAAGAGTCTGATCAAAGTTGGGCCATTCTGTGATAGTCATCCCGTGTGCATCAAATTAGTAGAAAAGTTGAGCGACAATTTATTTGTCCTGTGGGTATATATATAATTATTCTCTTTTGATGAATTAGTCCCCTTTAAATGCATTGGGGTGACATGTGCATTAGTGAAATAAATTTATTGTATACATGTTTAGGGAAGGGTATTTTCAGGGATTTTGATTGGTATTGTTTAGCTAGATTTAGAAGTGTATTGTGCATTTTTATCAACAAAAGCTCACTTGTCACAACTATCAATATACTTTCACGCGGGTTCTTTGTTTCACTTTTACTAAAGAGGAATATTACTCTTTATATTGCGAGAAAATTTTTCATATACTCACAAGTTAAAGGAGAGAAATAAAATATAGAGTGGGCCCTAATTTTAATTTGTGAGTAGATGAGAGGATTTTTCTCTAATAACATGAGAGTAACATTCTCCTTAGCTAAATGTTGTTTTGTGGTCAGTTTAATACAAAACAAAAGTAGCTTAAGACAGGTTTAATTAGTTTGAGTGTGAATTAGCCACTTGGCAATGATTTAGCTTTCCGTTAGATTCACAATAATCAAGTTAGTTTAAAAATCACGTGATCAGCATTGACTGAATTGACTTGTTAATTTTGAATTAATTGCTTTTTTGAAAAATGTTTATATAATTATGTTTTTTTTTTGGATAACATAAAGACAACCAAATAAAGGACAGGATATTGGTATGACAATCCAAATAAAGTTTCTCTCTCCCCCTTCTCTCTATGTTCCCTTCTCTCTCACTATACACCGCCGCCGCTGTGTTTGTAATGGGTACGACGGTGGTGGCAGTGTATAGTGAGAGAGTATAGAGGGGCTATTTAAGAGACTAATGAAGACCGTTAGATATCTTGTCCCTAATATAAATATGTTGTTTGTTTTGTGTAAATTATTTGTGTGATGTTATTGCGTTCTGTAAAATGGTTTTATCACTTGAATATGAATTGAATTGAGAATCTTGCATTGAGATTGATGTAATGAAGGTAATAAGTTAAAAAAATGACAAATGCTACGAGAGTTGATAGATTTATAGCTGATACTGATATATGTCCTCGGTGTGAGGTGCAACTGGAGGATGTTATCCATGCAATAAGGGATTGTCCTAGAGTGGAGAATATTTGGAGATCATTTGTTCATCCCCAACAATGACAAAAATTTCTATCTCTTGATCTTCTAAGCTGGATTTCATTTAATCTCTCTGCCAACATTGGGCACTCGAATGCATATGAGTGGCTATTGGTGTTTGGTGTAGTTGTTTGGCACATTTGGAAAGACCGTAACCTGTTTGTCTTCCAAGATAAGAAGAATCTTCCTTCTGTTACTATTTCAAAAGTTCGTTGCTTTGTTGAGAGTATTGTCGATTAGCCTTGCAAAATGGTGGTTTAAGACCTATTAGGCCTCCAAAACGTATGATAAAGTGGAAACCTCCACCACATGGTTGGGTCAAACTAAATATAGATGGTTCAACGGCTAGTAATGGGGGTAGTTCATCTTGTGGAGGAGTTATAAGAAACAGTGTTGGAATATGGCAGATAGGCTTCACTAAACGATTGGGGTATGGAAATATTCTTAGAGTTGAAATCTGGGGTGCTTATGCAGGTATCCAGTTGGCTTGGGAGCAAGGTTATAAAAATGTTTATCTTGAAGGAGACTCTACAGATGCATTGCAACTCTTTTAGAATTGTGAAGAAGGGCATCCGTTATTACATTTAGTCCAGAAGATTAGGGAGCTCCTTAGTAGCCTTTGGGTGGTTAGAGTTCAACATGTTCTGAGAAAAGGAAATCAAGTAGCTGATTGGCTTGCAAAACAGAAAATTGCTCATGCGACGGATATGCAGATTTTTCTTAACCTCCTTTGGGATGTAATAGCTTGATCCATACTAATCAGAGGGGAATTGCAATTCCCAGACCCGGTTAATTTGGTGTTTAATTTTTTTTTTAATTTCTAATGTATTTTCAAAAAAGACAAGAGTCGGTAGAAAAAAATATCTTCTCTTGAGAAGATGATTTTCCTATAATATATGCCGAAAACAACTCTATTTTGTCATTTTTTTATCGCATAAAATGTAACCATAAATTATTTATTATCCTTTGGTGAGACTATTTTTTCTTGCTTTTCTAAAATTATTCAAACAGCCACAATTTTTTATATAAAAGATAGATAGTCACCATTATGGGGTGTTCACCAATCGATTAACTGAAAATCGAAAAATTGAAAACCGTAAAATTTAATTAGATTTGATCGGTTTTTGGATGGGTTGGTGAAAACCGATCCAATGATTCCCTAACCTTACCATCTATCTACTTGAGCCTTTCCCCAATCATAGCCGAAAAATCATATAACAAAATTCTAAATCCAAGACCCAGTAACCCATTATGTTGTAGAAAGTGGGTTGTGCTTGATTTATGTTACGCTTCTTTATTGTGAGATACATAATATATTTTTATTACATAGAGGTTATTGTTGTACAACAACTCCTTTATAGGATAAAAATTTGGGTTACTTCGTATATCAGGTAACCATATTATAAATGGGAAAAAGTTTCTGCAGTTATTGCAGATAAGTTATTTGCATTTATTACCAAAACAACGTCATTTTGATATTAAAATCTTAAAAAATTATAAATATAAAGACTATTATAACCCTGAAATAATTAAAATTATAAAAATACCATAATTTCCGCCCCAAAATGTCGTCGCATTGGGCTTACTGCAGATAAGTTATCTGCAGTAACTGAAGAAAAAGCAAACCCATTATAAATTTCTTGTTGGAGGCAGTGTTTAAAAACCCGACCTGGCCATCGACCCAGCCGAGGTCAGGAGTCACGGGGTCATGGGTTCAACCGGGGGCTCACTACACTGACCCGATTTTATATATTAAAAAATATAAATATATATATCCTATATGAAAATATTAAAAAATAAACCACCATTCACCAATCATCAAAGATTCAAAATATACTTAACATAATTCACTAATTACAACCACAAGTCAATATTAATTACACAACCTAATTAAAGTATCAAGATACCAAAGTACAAAACTCATATTCTAATGGGATCACTACATTGACCCGGTTTAAGATTTCATTTGAGAAGCATAATTCAAATTAGGGTAAAATTTAAATTCAAACATAATTCACTACGCTGACCCGATTCTGCCTCTTATAAGAAGGTACCTGACAAAGAAAAATTTAAAGAAGTAAGAATGAGTTTTTGTTTTCCATCGACGATCGTAACGATTTCATTTGAATGGGTAAAATCCTTATATTTTCTAGAAGATTCGCGGCAGCGAGGTGAAGATTGAAGACGTTTAGGTCGCTTATAGAGAAGAGAATAATTAGATTTAAGTTTACAAACATTTTTATTTTAATTTTTTAATAAAATAATGTTGTTTCATGGAATTTAAAAGAAAAAACATTCAGTGACCCCCTTTGACCCCGCTGACCCGGGAGTCACTGAAACCCGGCCTGATTTTGGGGGTCGGAGGGGTCGATATGCATATAGGGTCTGAATTGTGACCCCAACCCTCATAGTCAGGGTTGACCCCGGTCAACCGGGGGCAGGGTGGAGTTTTAAAACACTGGTTGAAGGTAAAAGATAATAATTAACTTGTTTTGTCTAATACTTCTAGATTGCACAATAATCATCATACAAAATTTACAAAGTCAGTACATGCAAAAGATATGTTATTTCCATAATAATCTTAATTCAAATCTTAGACTTTTCAAAAAACCGAAAACCAATAAGATTAGATTGGATCAGATAGGATTTGGAAAAAAATTCAAACTGAATGGATGATTATATGATTAAACCGAAGGGATCAGATCGAATGATTTTTGTTTCCAAAACTGATTCATTCTAGACCGCGAACATCCCTAATCACCATAGTAGAACAATCATTACGAAAACTGTAAAATATTTATTTTATTAAAAATTTTGAGCAGTTAAAATGCTAAAAAATAACTACTCTTCATAATAAAATAAGGTTATTATTTACCAAAAATGTTAAGTGTAGTACCTATTAAAAAAATGTCAAGTGTTGTAATAAGTGAATCGTATTTTCGAAACGATAACTAAGGGTAAAATCCTGGAAAAGAAAATCAAATTGTAAATTCCTCTTTTTTTTTTTTTTTTTCTTTTTCTTTTTAAAAACCACTTGCATCAATACCATATTATAGACTATACATATAGACACAAGCTAAATTTTCTAACAAAAAACTCTATGAAATTAGGTTTCGTAACCCATCAGATTACGTATAATTTTCTAATAATTATTTTAAAAATACAAAATTAGTTCAAGTAGCAGGGTTTTTCAGGAACTGAATTTAAATAAACAAAATAATAAACCAAAAAAAAATGAAAAATTTCAATTGGGGTGATAATTTTCTAATAATTATCATTTTTTTAAGTTATTTTAAATAACTTTGTCTAATGTTGTTAAAATGACATTATTTTGGAGCGAAAATCATGATATATTCATAAATTTTATTTAAAGATTATAATAGTTTTTATCATTCTAATTTTTTAATTTTTCAGTCATTTTGGTGAATATTAAATAAAATTGTTTAAAGTAACATTAGATACTTTTTTTTCCATATAATAATGTTATTATTTACCAAAAATGTTAAGTGTAGTACCTATTAAAAAAATGTCAAGTGTTGTAATTAGTGAATCGTATTTTCGAAACGATAACTAAGGGTAAAATCATGGGGAATAAAAATCAAATTGTAAACTCCTCTTTTAAAGAAAATAACCATTTGCATCAATACCATATTTTAGACTAAACATATAGATGCAAGCTAAATTTTCTAACAAAAAACTATATGATATTATGTTTCGTAACCCATCAGATTACGTATATTTTTCTAATAATTATTTTAAAAATACAAAATTAGTTCAAGTAGCAGGGTTTTTTTTTTTGGTTGGGGGGGTTGGTATAGCTCTATTTGTTTTTTCAGGAACTGAATTTAAATAAAATAAATAATAAACAAAAAAGCTGATAATTTTCAATCGGGGTGATAATTTTCAAAACACAATTCGAATAGATTTTTTTGGTATTTTTCTCAATCAGTATTTGTATTCATGTCGTGCTTATTATATTAAGGGGATGTGCGTTTGTTTCATGTTGACCCGTTCAAATTAAATAATTATATGGGTAATTTCCCATACTTATCCCACTTTTATTTATTAAATTGAGATTATTTAAGTAATTCTTATTAAAAAATTAAAATTAACACCGGTCATTCGTGTCAACTGGTGTAAAACTCATGTTATGTTTTATGTTGAGGGTTTTGGTACAAATAGCTATTCGTATCGTGTTGAGAGAAGATTCGTATTCATGTTGAAATCATTTCAACGCAAATTATAGCCCCCTAATTTTGAAGTTTTTGATATTAAAGGCAATACCCCTCTTGCTTTTTGTCTTTCACGATGAGATTTGTTTTTGAATAGCACAAGCACATAAATCATTTTATTAATTCCTCCATTACAGCTGCAAAGTTTACAGTATTTAAATTCAACCCTTAAATCAACAGGGATTGGCTCAAGTGGTAAGATATTTGGATTCGTTTAAGTAAGGACTTGAGTTCGAGATCTTGTGTATGCAAAAAATTCTCACCGGGAGACTCACCTGCCAATACTAGGTAACCGACGTGGGTCGAACTGGACATAGTCGGGGCGAAGCCCCAGAAACCAGTGGATTAATCTAAAAAAAAAATGTTTTCAACCCTTAAGCAAGAACAAGAAACGCCTTTACATATTTTCTAATTCTATTCCAACACTCCCACCCTACAATTGTTTGTCTTCGACAGAGAACTTTCTGTGAGTTAGGTTACAGGGTTCTCATCTAAGTTCAGGTCAAAAAAAGTAAATGGGCAAAGATGAAAATTCAAATTGACTATAGCAGGCGAAAGCATAAGTGGGAAATGCAAAATGTCTCATCTTATTTACAAAATATGAATTTGATTTATTTATTTTTCTTTTCTTTTGAGGTCCCTTTCATAGTTTTTAACTAGGGTAATCACAGAGAGTAATTTGCAACTGGGAATTATCAGACTCAGCTGAATATTGTCTGATGAAAGCTCTTCTCCACCAAATCTCAAATGCCTTCTGAATATTAGGACAATCATCTCCTTTATTAAGAAATCTATCAAACCAATTGAGCAACACAGCCTGTTGTTGTAGTAAAGGCAGTGTCAATATAGTTTGGCTTAGTCCATCCTCAACCAATTTCTTATCAACAGTTCTAGAAGCTCTTCTCATCCATCCAAAATCTTCATATAGAGCTTCTAGCCATGTTGACAACAAGGAAAACCGAATTTCTTTTGGTACCAGTATGTGTCCCCTTCCAATGCCAATACATAGTTGTGCTGTGATTCTACTGATCTCATGGCGGTAAATGGTTGGAACTTTTGAATGAAGTGTAGCAAGTTCTTTCTGTTCTGCCCATATTTTCACAAATTCATCACCCATCTTTTTGCCGATCAAAATGTCAACAATCCACTGAATATTGTCAGCTTCACGATTTATTTCACTCATTAGAACCCCGCGATCTGGCCTCTCATCCTTGCCGGTTGCTTCGGACAGGCATAGGACAAGAGAACTGATGCACCTATGGCAAAGGTGATAAAGTGTGTCTTTAGAAACATCAAGTCTGCTGCTATCATTAGATGCATTTTCTTTAAGCAATCTAGATAGCAAAGCTTTCATTTCCCTACGAGCTTTGTCATCTTTTGCTTGTAGAACACCATTCAGCAGGTTCATGAAGATGTCGTCGGCTCTTGCAGCAGTAGATGGATCAGATGATACTCTATGAAGAACTTGAGTTGCAGAGTCATGAAGCTGCAGATGACCTAGCTGAGATATTACTTCCTCCTGTTCATCCTCTGTCCATGGAATAGCTTCCAAATATTCCAGGCATGATTCAACCCCAAGGTCAAACATGATAGCTGATGATACCTACAAAAGAAGGTAAGCCAAAACAAAATGTGAAACAAATAAGAAGTCTCATTCTAGAAAACAAAAAGGGCAACCTGGTTCTATAAAGCTTCCCCTAAAGGGTCAGATCCATTGTGTGGGTAAGGAAAATAAAAAGCAATGAACAACAATGATAGCTTAGTGAAATATCACTCTTGGGTTGCTTGTGTGTTGAGCTGGAATATATTTTTCAATACTCCTAATAATATTGAATATTCAGTGTGTCACCCACTAAATCTAGAAACATAATACTCACTTATTTGCATTTACTTTGTCCACTTCTTTATTTTTAATGCCATATGAATCTCACATATTTCCAATTTTAGTAAGGGAGTATCTGCAACTATGTGGTACTAAAAATGTACTCGTTTAGCTGATCATAGATAAGATTCGATAGACAATTTCAAGAAACAGGCTGCATAAGGAGATAATATATCATGCACTAACATGTCCTGCAGGGCTTATGGTAAAGAATTACAGTTAAGGACCAATTTGTGAATAACTTCACCAAAAGTACCAAATAAGCACTAATGTGGTAACTTATGATATGAATGTGGAATAATTAATCACCAAAAACTACATGATTAGATAAAGCTAATCCCTCACTCCATAACATAATTAACCACAAAAGACATGAATTGTGTCGAAGACAAAGTTGCTTATTATTAGTATTACTCTAAATAAAAGTCCAAATCTCTCATGTTCAAGTCAAAATCATTCAACTAACTATAAATTTATTTATTTATTTTCGGTATCTAACGCTCTCGATAAATATCAAATTTCACTGCTTCAAAGGATCCTATCTCTATTAGTATTACTCTAAATAAAAGTCCAAATCTCTCATGTTCAAGTCAAAATCATTCAACTAACTATAAATTTAAAGCAACATATGAAATTGAACAAACTAAAAATGTGTATATTGGAACATACCTTGAGCAAGCTCAAAATTTTAGAAACCCCTTCACCCATTAATCTCAACCTTCTCTTGAGATCTTCACTGTGCATCAAAACGACAGCTTCAACGTACACTTCAACGTCGTCACAGTCACTGATCTCCACCGAGTGCGAGAACACACTCTCACAACGAAGCTTCTCCGCGAAGAACCTGCTCTTGTCGGCGAGAACGCTCTTGTGCACATCCATTGAAACCTTGAATCCATCCCTCGAAACCACCGTGAGCTTCACATCACCGCCGCCACCGCGAAACGGCGCTTCATCGAGAAGCTTCAATACCCGATCTTGCATTTTCCGGCGCTTGTCGTCGGAGAATTTGGACTCGCGAGTGTGCTCCACCGACATCATTTCGAAGAGGGTCTGGGTCTGGGTCTGGGACTGGGACTGAGTCTGGGAATGAGTCTGAATCGGGCGAGTTGAGGAGGGAGAGAAAGGAGGAGAAGAGAAGGTTCTAGAAGGTGAGAAAGAGAAGGTTGTTAATGTTGGGTCAGCTATGAAACCCTGCTTTATCATCGCAGATACCTCTCTGGATTTCAGTGCATTCTCTCTACCCATCGAATTGGAAGAAACCCAATGACAGTGTTTAGTGTTAGGTGCTACACACAAAGTTGAAATGGAAAATTTCCCAGAATTTCACTCACTCAAAGTCACAGATTAGTACCTTCTTTCTTCAACATTAGAGAGAGAGAGAGAGAGGAGTAGCTGAGAGAATCCAAGAGAGGGTGTTGTCTGTAAATAATAAGAATAAGGGAAACCAAATAAAAAACAAAGGTTTCTTCTCTGTTACAAAATGACGGAGATTAAGATTATTTACTGGCACATGCTCTTCCTATTTGAATAATCTAATGTTACTCCCATAAACTTTCATGCCTTTTTTTTATTTATTAAAAAAGGGTTCATGCTTTATGTAATGCCGAACGACTTTCAAGATCAACCACGGTTCTCTTACATTAACACAACACAGATTTTTCGGTATGTTTTATCTTTATTCATACATTTTATAAGAAACTTTTTCACTCACTCATCTTATAATTGCTTCAAGTTAAACACATTTAATTATGAATTTTTTTTATTTTGGGCTACTGAAAAATAAATATATCTTGTTAGTGTATATAGTAACTATTAATTAATTCTAATAAGTCATTCTCAATTGTATACTCTCGTGATTACACAGCTTCTGAATTCCTCTCATTCGAATGTTAATTTGATCATTCGTGTACCCCTTTCATCGGAATATTGTACGTTAGCTCTTCACTAACCATACAATTAATTACACATTAGCTCTTCCACTAATCATACAATTATCAACGTTCCGAATGTCACACTTTATCAACAGAAATTAATTAATTTCTTCTCATGTTAATTCTTATATGGGTAAAGTGTGTATCATTTTAAAGGATGTAAAATTATGTCATTTTAAAAGAGAGAAAGAGATAAATAAATGAGGAAAGAGTTGACAAAAAAATAAAAGTGTGGGTCTCACCTCTTTGTGAGAGTGAAATGATATAAGTTGTGTCATTTAAAATGATAAACATTTTTCCCTTCTTATATTTGTTTCTTCAATCTTATATCTTTACTAATATGAAGTCAGAAGTAAGAATGGATTCCTTACAAAAACAAATTTTAAAAAAAGAAAGAATGAATTCTTATATTTGTTTCTTCAACCTTATATCTTTACTAATATGAAGTCAGAAGTAAGAATGCATTCCTTACAAAAAAATGAATGAATTCTTATGATTTAACATGATAAGATTACTGAGATGATTTTAGACATATGAGTTTAATGTTTGTTATTTTTAAGGATATATAATTATGTCATTTTAAGTGAGAAATTTTTTTAAATTTAAATTTTAAATAAAAAAATATTAGGTTATATCTTTTTCTCACTTAAAATGATACAATTATACGTCTTTTAATAAGGACAAATATTTTTCCTTTATATATTTTCCTCATTTTAACGTTATTGAAGAGTGATAAGTAACCTAGACATAAAAAAAGATAAGTAGAATATCCCATCTCTATCTCATATCCGTACAACTGAAATTATCTCACATGATGTCAATGGGAAGATCACATCCTACAACAATATAATAAGGAGGGTTCTTAAGTATATACTTATTTTTATTTTTTTTTGGGTAAACATATATGAGTTTATCATCTATCATTTAACATGACCACAAAAAATTTCCTACACTCAATATTTTATAGGGTCCCCAGCAAAAAAAAACTCCGGCATGCAAAATGAATCTCTATAACATAACACAATCACTTTTCCTACAATATATAAAACCCAACATATAACCTATATACTTAGTTTTATCTAAAACTGTAATGCGAATTGGGATTTTTTTCACTTCATGTTACGTGGGCAGGAATTTAGTTATTAAGTGTTTGTTTGAATAGTTAGTGAAAAATTGCGGTTAAAGCTATTTTTTGTATTGTTCTTTTTCGAGATGTACAAGGATAAGCGATGATATAATTACGTCCTTGTTATTATAACTTAATAAATAATGAGTTCAGTTTACTTTTTATGTGATTCGTACTAAAGTTCTGTGTGGTTGGTACTTTGGATGTCATTGCCAACTGCTTGCAAAATGTACTGTACGATGGTCCCAACCAACCCTGTGGGAAGGCCAGGGAAGGCAACTATAGTAGCACGAACTTTAAAAAATTGTTGCGCATCTCCGTAAGTATAAAGGTGTCATATCATGATTAAAGGAGTGTTACTCATTCACAAATTATAAGTGGTTGAAAATAAGTTTAGGCCGGCCAATAAATGATTTGGTATTTGTTGGTGTTTGGTGGAAATAATGAAGCGTGGATATCCAAATGGCATTGCTACAATTACAAGCCAGGCACTCAAGAAAGAAAGAATGAAAGGGACATGGGGAAAACACTGAATAAATTATGGGTAATACTTTTCTCAATTAATATGAAAGAAGCTTTTTTCCCGTACTAATAAGAAATATGGAGCCCACAAGTTAAAGAAAAAAAAAAAATTGTAGGCACGTCTTTTTATGTTTCTGTGACATGAGATGGTTATCTCCTACGGTTGGAGAAAACAATTTCCCATAAATTATTGTAAAAAGATTTACGCCATCACTTGGCAAATTAGAAACATCACACCATTCATAAATTACAATGACCGTGATCAAGATCAAACTTGGATTGCTTAACTGGGATAGCTTCAGGCCTTGGCCACTACTAAAGCAAGATATTAAAATTCCATTAATTGCTCAAGAACCCAACTTTAACCTACATATCAGTAGATAATAATGTAGTTAGTCACTAAAATGGTATATATATATTAAAAGGGTTAAAACTTTCTTATGTTGCATAAAAGTTTTAACCCATTCCAGCACTAACAAAAAAAAACGTGGACCCCATGAAAATTTAGAAAAAAAAAAAAATAGTTGACAGCGATAGACTTGTGTGTGCAGGAATGGTCTGAATTCTCCCGTGACAAAGAATCTCAAAGCCCATATTAAAATGGTATATATATGTGCATATATGTGTGTGGAAATAATTTTCTCATTTTATACTTTTCTCATGTTACTCACAATTAAAAGGTGGGTCTCCTTGATTTTTTTTGTCTCATCTTGATCTTTTTTTGTCTTCTCACTTTTTTGCTGATTCCACTCATGTATTCCACTCAAGGCAAGGAGTAATCTATATATATATATCCCGTGTATAATCAACTTACACAGGAGTAATAAGTCTTACATCAAATATTAACCGTTGATTTTCATAAATCTAACGGTTCTGATTTATTGGGTTACAATCATTAATTAATTATTAATTTACAATAAATCATAACCGTTAGATATACGAAAATCAACAATTAAGATTAAGACTTATTATTTTTATATCGGTATAAGTTGATCTCGCTGTATGGACAGAGAGATAGTGAGAAAGAGACCTTTCAGAAGACATTTATCTCCTCTAGGCCAGGATCTACGAATTTGGCTTCCTTTTCTTCTTCAGTTGTGTTGGAGAGAGGAACATCAAGCTCAGGAGGTTTCTGGTAAGACACAGAATGTTTTACTAATCAAAAAGGTAATGACAATATGAAATAGAGGATGAAAGAAAACATGGTGTAGCAATATGGAAGCTAGTGCTACTAAAGTTTTCTTATGTTTACCATGCAACGAACTAGGGCCCAGTTGACACCCCGGAAGAAGGGGTGATTCTTAATGTCATTTGCTCCTCCCTGTGAACCCAATCTGCTTTTGGGGTCTCTGTCCAACAACCGGTACATTAACTGCTTTGCACTGAGACTTACCTGCATCATCATGACACACAAGATTATCATCTAATTCCTATGCACACATGTGGATTCAAACTTTTTGAGGTTTTATTATTCAGCATGAAGCATATAACTCCAGACTACAGTCTGATCAGATGAGTTTTTTAAGTATTTCATGATGTGAAAATTCCAATTTTCAGAGTTCCAGCTATTATAAGCCTACCGGTATAAGGGCAAGGTTATATTTAGAAACTTTTTATTTACAAACTCTTACAAATTACATTATGTCTGACCGGTCATACTTTAATCAAAAGTGTATGACCGGTCAGACTTAGTGTAATTTATAAAAAAAGTTTGTAAATGGATCCTTCCCCTTGGTATAATATTATTCTGCAACAAAGTCTAAAAGCATATTTGGTATATATCTATGGGATAGGTTATTCTACCTATCATTTTTTTTTGCCTACCACTCTCCAACACAGTTAGATCAGAATATTAAAAAGAGAGAGAAAGATAAATGTTAGTTAAGATTCTGATCTAACGGTGTTGGAGAGTGGTAGGCAAAGGTAGGCAAAAAAAATGATAGATAGAATAACCTATCCCTATATCTATTGGTGCCCTAAAATCAAATGATAATGAATCTGCTAAGCTTTTCATGCAGAGATAGCTTGAGAAATAGCATTAAAATATATTATTCATTGGTTTAGAACCAGACTTTTGCAAGTTATGTTTCCAGGTTGATAAAAATGGTGGAAAAAAGTTTAAAACAAAGAGGCAAGAATAGAACTTTAGTATTTAATTGCAAAAGAAACATGCATGCTTCAAAAGCTAGCCATAGGCTGTGTAATATTGTCCAAAGTTTGGCAACTATAAATGCAATTTGACAGTCATGACTCTTATTTCAATTTCTTTAACTTTTTGATTATGATGAATTTCAAGAATACAGCTTCCCCCTGCAAGAATTTAAGGAGACTAGTGTGAACATAAAGTTGTGCAGTAGAACAGCCTCACCTGTTTACTTTTGGGAAATTTCAGATCCTTGTGGAGAATATTTGAAAATGTTCTTTGCCTATTCTTTCCCCTGAATGGTGTATACCCAAAAAACATTTCATATAGAAGAATTCCTGTAATAAGCAATGCATGCAGTCAAAATATGTTTCAAGTATGTCCGTACTAATCTGACTGTTGTCTTTTGTACGTGAAAGACACCAACAGTTTAGGATGCGGCCAGTGATTTCAATCAATTACAATCCTTACAGTGAGAAAGATGCAATTAGGATGAGAGATGAATGTTTATCTTTATCTTTTATCATTTCAAAAGTCTTTGGTCAGATTTTTTCAATTTATTCTCTCAACATCATGAAATCCACTCAATTGGGAATAAAAAAAGAGGGCATGGCCTCACTTAAAAAAAAAGTTGACAAAGACAAAGGTTTAAGAAGAACGAAACCACTCCCCATTAAACCCGACTAGTGAGTGCGAGTGGAGGTAATCTTTGTACGCAGCCTTACCCTTGCATAATTGCAAAGAGGCTGTTTCCTGGATTTGAATACAGAATAAATTTGAAATGTAATCTGTTTCTCCTTTTATGTTTTCAAATTGTCGAGTTTTTATAACATTCATTTAGTTGCCTAATGGCCTTTATTTATTGTAAGAATTAAAAATTACCAAGAGCCCACCAATCCACAGCACTAGTATGGCCTGAACCCGTTATAATTTCCTGCACAAGCATTGAACTTTCAATTACAACAAATTGTGATAAGTGCATAAAAAATTCAAAGGAGTTTCAGTGCATGAATGTAATAAAATTATCTGTATATTCACCAGGATCCCAACCCCAGACCATCAATGAAAAAAAAAAAAAGGTCCATACTCTCTGCATTGGAACAAGAATTATACGTGACAAATTGGCATGTTTATCAAGAATGATTGGACAAACCCTCTTTCTCCTTAACTCCTATCAAGTATGAAGACTGTACTACAGAACTTATTATACTTTCTAGTAGTTTCAATTCGATCTTTCAAATTATAGAGTGAACTATATCATTCGTGCTTTCATAAGAATTTGGTGTCCAATGTTAAGAACTAATTCAACCTAAAAGCTTAAGCCAGTGGGTGAGGCTACATTAATAGTTTTATATATCTATAACATGCTCCCTTATACGAGAGCCCCAATCTATTTGTGTTAAGAAACTCCATAATATTTAATTATTAGAATGAGAGTGTGAGTATTGAACCTATGACACGGAGACTCTGATACCACAATATTTAATTATTAGAATGTGGGCCATGAGTATCGAACCTATGACATGGAGGCTCTGATACCATGTAAAGAACCAATTCAATCCAAAAGGTTAAGATAGAGGGTGAGGCTACATTAATGATTTTATATATCTCTAACATCCAGAAATAATTTTCTGCTCAATTATAATATGTCCAGAATCAACAAACCGGAGCTATGTACTCTTCTGTGCCAACAAAAGAATTTGATGCTCTCATAGGTTCAGCCATAAATATTGGAGCCTGGTTTCCTTTCTGGTTTTTCTTCTTTTCATTTGTAACTGGAACTAGAAGCTGTAAAGAGTGAAATCAGACATGTATAAAATTGTTTCAGTAATCCGAGTTAAAAACTATAGCTTCTAAAGTAAAACATCATTATCTGAAGATCTTGTCCCTAAGTTACCTGTGGTTTGCAAGATGTTAAGCATGACAAATCAAAATCTGTTAAAGACACATGTCCATTGTTCTGGAGTAACACATTTTCTGGCTTCAAATCCCGATATATTATCCCTGTGAATTCTCAACAAACAATATCATTATATTAGATGCTATTTTGAGTGTGTCTTGGAATACGTAAATAAAAATTTAAGCAGCAAGATTTCTTGCTGCGACAGAATTTTGTGATAAGAATAGATCATTTAATTGCTACTAGGTCAATTTATAACACCTGATAATTTGCAAGAAAAATATGTTAGTACTATAGATGATTGCAGCCTGATATGTATTCATTAAGAGGTTTGGAAAGATTTTGCCAATTAAACACTTCCCAAGTTGAAAGGAAGTTCAAGAGTTAAAAGGAGAAGGTAAAAAGAATAACTATCACCATTACTCAATAATTATAATAACAATTATTAACATCATGTCATATGGGTGATGAAAAGAGCCTACCTTGACAATGAAGGTACTCCAATGCAACAACTACATCAGCCGCATAAAATCTATCATATCAACCAATCTATGTCAGTAAAAGGAAAAGTAGAGAAACACAAGTAGCTAACTTGTTGAAGAAGGATCATCTGCTTTAATAGTGGGTATTGACAACTATTTAATAAAGTCACAGTACAACAAATATTAAATGCAAAAGTTTATAAAAATTTATGTCCATTAGAAAGAACATCTATTAAAAAGGGCGAACCGGAGCAGTGGTAAAACTATTTTTTCATGACTGAAAGGTCATGGGTTCGAATTCAGGAAATAGCCACTTTGCAATTATGCAAGGGTAAGGCTACTTACAAGGATTGCCTCCACCCACACTCGCTACTCTGATTTAACGAGAAGTGGTTAGATTTTGGTTAGATTAGAAAGAACATCTATTATGCCTTTTATATGCATAAGGTGGAGAAGTGGGAATACATGAAACAATGAAAGAATAGATATCAAAGGTACAGATAATTGTCAACTCAACAAAAGCAAGGGATATAGCTGAAATGGTGTGAGCAAATAAACAAAGAGACAAAACTGCCTTGGTGCAGAAGAGGGAGACCAATATTGACCTGGACAAAATTAATGAGGAAAGGTTTGGTGGCAACATGATTGGAAAAAGTCTGATTTGAATAAAAAGGATTCATAAAATATGAATACATATTGAAGGACTCAATTCATTATGATTGACGTTGAAAACTTGAGGCTTGCAGTTTTTGTAGCGAGCATACATGACCGTAATTTAGCATAATATGTTTCTCATGTTGTATGAGACAAACAAAATTGTCTTATGTACACACTTTTATGTGTTTTGACAAAATTGTCTTATGTACACATTTTTTTGTGTTTTGCATGAAAAACATATATTCCCCTTACAATAAAAGGAAAGTTGTTATTGTTTTCAAAACTCCCCCTTCCCCCCTACCAATTTTGATTGTCTTCAAACAATAAACTTGTGATATATCATACATGTGCATGCATACTTTGCGTAGTAGTATAATATACCTCACTGCATCTTCCTTAAGGACCTTTGATGGCTGTTGTTCAAGAAGCAGGAATAGTTCTCCACCAGGACAGTAATCAGTTATCAAACAAACATGTGTTTTGGTCTGCGAATAAATCAAGTTTCAAAGAATTGACAAATTCATTTTATAATGAGTGAATTAGTAAAGTAAGCATCATTCAATAGCTTGTAAACTTGAACTATATGAAATAGGAATTAAAGGTATCAATGTTGGATCCTAATGTTCCTTCAAGTTTTTCTAGTCATTAATAATTAATAACTATCTTACTTTGAAGTAATATGAAAGTTTCAAACCTGAAAGGAAGCATATAATGCAGGAAGAAAAGGGTGGTCCAATATGTCAAGGATTTCTCTCTCTGTGCAAGCTCTATGCACCTGTAGTTAATAGTTAAAAGAGAACCAGTAAGATAAAATTGACTCATTAAGTGATAAAATCTAAAATGTATTACCAAAAGGCAAAGAAAATGAAGCCAATTCAGTACAGAACAACTTCCATTGGAACATTTCTAAAACTCTAGATCATAGGAGGTGGACAAGTAGAAATAAAAAATTAACAGTAAAATGAAAAATGTAGGCATGCCAAATGATCATATTCAGTACCTTGTTACGATTGAGCATAACACCCTTCTCCATAGCCTTCATGGCAAAATGTTGACCAGTTCCACATAGCTCCACCAGATGAACGCTGAAAGCCAGTAAACGAGTCGTATAGTAACATCATCGCCACAGAAGCTTTATTGGAAAAAGTAATTAACATAGAAAAACTTACATATCACATCACCCAAATCAATGAAGAAATTCTAATTAAGGTTATAGGATTTTAGCTCTATTGAGTTTTCAGCTAAACTACGGACTAATTCATCAAGAAGTCTCTTATATATGCTGAAATTCCATTGAAGAAATGTTAAAGACTTGCTAGTTAATAAACACCCATTATACTATGAAACTTAGACAGTTTGACTTGTGGTAAGACAGTTTGACTTATGTGGTAATTGGTAATGCTGAGCCAAGCCGGCCCTTCAGCAATGAAATCATAAAAAAAAAAAATAAATAAATAAATTTAAGTTCATAAGTGGTTGATGCATCCGAAATCCACCAAATTGAAAGGGATTGAACAACCAAATGGTGGTAGCTCAGTTGGCGCATGTGAGCTAAGCAGGTGGGGAGGAGAGCATGTGTTCGAATCTCCCCAGTACCACCTTTGGGAGGGGTTTAAAGCCTTAATCCTGGACCCGCCCCGAATCTGATTCGTTGCGAAGCAATGAACCGATTGGAATATTTCCAAAAAAAAAGGGATTGAACATACTGTGAATGCATTGTTTCAGGTTTTGTTTCTCAGGTACCATGTTTGTTATAAGTTTCCAGAACATCACAGTTGTATGGTTATAATTCATTTCAGCTGGCAAATAATTTAACCCTCATGCCACATGTTCAAGCACATTTGAAGGGTAGTGGAAAAGAGAAGCAGATGAAAAAACCTGCCAGTATCTCCTGATCCCAAAGGTTTAATTGGCTTAAAATGCTTCAAACCTATCTGTTCTCCACTGTCTAGGATCTGCAAAACCATGGTCACATAATCAATTGGCAAAACATAAATGGTATATCCAAAAAGTGACAAGGAAGAAAATCCAAGATATAACAACCATAAGGAACAAAGAAGGATCTTTGATGTCATGTTTACCAATTCAATAATCTTCAATAGAATACATGATTAAAAAAATGAACACTTCCAAAAAAAATCTAAAGAAAATAGAGAAAAATAAAGACAAAATTGACGCCACCCCAAATGTCAAATGAAACATGATGAAATTTTTACCACATATGTCAGTGTTAGTAGTTTATGGCCATACTTCGTACTATAATTCCTGAATCTTTATTTAGTTACCAACAATAACAAGAAATACAGGAACATATGACATAGTTTCAAATATAAAAGTAGGGTTTTATAAGAGTTATGTTGTATGACAAGTGATTGTGTAATGTTATAGAGATTCATTATGCGTGCCTTGATTTTTATTTTATTTTCTTTGCTTCAAAAAGTGTGGGCCCCACAAAATATTGTGTATGTGTAGGAAACTTTTTTGTGTCATTTTAAATGATGAATACAAACCCCGTAAAAGTAATACCTTCTGAATGGCTTTCCAAGCAGCATCCTCTCTCCTATGAGGTTTGGGCTGAACCAGTTTTGAATGATTTATCCATAGATCTTCAGGTTTCTGAAGGTAGACAAAAGGTCATGTAACAAATTGAATTCAAATGCTTTTCAGACGATAAAGATAATCAGGAGACATTACCGAATTGGCATCTGGAAGTTCTCTCACTGCATCATCAATATTTTCTGCAGTCTCTTTTACCTGAGGATGGATGTCAAATAAACTTGTTACAACTTGAAAAATACAAAGCATAATAAATTGATCAAAGTTTCATACTGTTACAGATAATCCCAACAAAACTTATATCCAAAACTTTCTGTTTGGTCATAATAGAGGCAAAATAGTTTGAAACTCAAGAACAAGCGCGATTTCAATGTAAGTTAAGAGTTTAACTTTTCAGCAGTTACTACAGAAAAGTTGTCCGTCATACACTATGTACTCAGGGGAATACATAGTGTAACTTTTGAAATCTAAATAAAAATAGAGTTCATTTCAAAAGTTACACTATGTACTCTGGGGGATACATAGTGTGTGGCAGATAAATTTTTTTTCAACAACTACAGAAATATTTTTGCCATAAATGAAGCACTTGAATAGAAACCAGACCAATTTTTCTCCCTCCTTTGCAGTATTTTCTGCAATGCGGTTGTGAAGAGGCTCCACATGTTGACTACCATCCAGTTGAACTCCAATAAAATATTGTACTTCTCCCTGTTAAGCAATTAAAGAAGGAAAAGAGAAACAAGTTAACCTTTGTTTCTTTTCAAAGTTTTGGTAAAGGAAATATAATTAACCACCATGAACAAAAGTCATATGCCAAGATATTAAATATACAACACCTTCAGAGGACTGTCATAAACTTTACCTTCTGATCACGCATAGGTTGCAAATGAAACAGGTTCCAGAACTTTTTACCTGGATTGAGCAAAGAAATCTTCAATAGCAAGTTCAACATTTTCCTTTGCAGAGTAAGAGGAGGATTCAGGATTTGAAAATAGGAATATATGTGAAAATACCATGAACTGTTTTTTATCTACTAGTACTCAATACAGGTTTTTTGTGAAATTTTTTGGAGATAACAGCATTTTTGTTTCTTTTTAAGAAGCACGAATACTTCAAAATAGTAGTTGTATGAGTTTAGGCAAATCTTATGATTTTTGAACTTTTATACCAATGCAAATGGTTATACCATAATAAATAGATAAAATATAGCATTTTAAATTTGGGAGATGTTATATGCATTCCTGAAAAGTTATATAACTCTTGTTACTAAATTAATCACAATCCATTTCCACCACTCTAATGATTATAATTTATTGGCTACACTAATAATTAATTCCACATAATTATAACAGTTAGATGGACGAAAATCAACGGTGACTAATTTAATAATAAGAGTTATAACTTTAAATTTTTAATATGTCTACAATGACTGATAGTAACTTTTAAAACATTGATTCTTTCTTTTGATTTAAGATTTGTGTTTTTGTGTTAATTTTATATTTTGTACTATAGTCGTGTTATTTTATATAATTTTTAAAATTTGGCACATATCCGTGTCAGTGTTATATGGTATCCCTTATCTTGTGCCATATCCGCACTTTCTAATAAAAGAAAAAAATAGTGTGACACTGAATATCCTGAAAACTTTTTAATCATTTAAACTTAATATTGCTATACGATTTATTCACATGATACTTACAAAATTCCAATCTAAAATAAATTAGCTTAATAACCTGGACACCCTATAGAATGTTAAATAAGCTTACCGCTCTTTGTATAATTAATGAGCTGCACAGTAACGTCTGTTTGGTTGTCAATAGCCTCTCTTATTTTTCGCACTGTTGCTGGATCAGTTTCAGGTCCTTGCAGAAACCTATATCACCAAATAGCATATAAATAAAGGGTTCGTGACTTCTGTAGCGACAACAAGATAAGAAATTTTACGGAAAATATATTTATATTAAGATTTGTATGTAGATTCTGACATTTAAAAATAAAATTCAGAATTCATATGTAGATTTTGAATTTCCATATGTTGTTACAAAATTTCTCATCTGCAACAACATAAAAAATACAACTGAATTTTGGCATTAGACGAATTGAACACCTTCTAGATCATTTCAGGTACATCAATCATTTCAAGTTTTCAGAAAGGAATTTAAATTTTTATTACTAGCTTTCATCTGGAACTAGTAAACTTGTTGTGCATTAGTTTTAGAATTTAGTTTCTATTTTGTTTTATATATATTCTATGTGCGACAATAAAGGTAAAGGTGCATGGAAGCTATGTAGCACCGACACCGACACGGGACACGTGACACGACACGACACGACACTCCGACACGTTAATTCTAACAAATGTTACATCTCGACACGTTAGGACACGTTTTGATATTAAATAATATTTTTAATTTATGTAGTGTATATTATATTTAATATTCAATAATTTAACAAAAAAATGAATCTAAACTTATAATATTCATAAATTTTGCAAAGAAACATAAAACATCCCAAATATTTATATTAAACTCAATAAAATGGTAATCGCAATCCAATGAATCTAATATCTGGAACTAAAAACTCAACACACCGCAACCTTTGAACCTTTTTTGAATTTTTATAACGCGTGTTGAAGTGTCGGGAAGTGTCGGAGTGTCCGAGAGTGTCGGACACGACACGTCAGGGTTTTTAAAGTGTCGGTGCTCATAGCATGGAAGCACCAATTTACATTATTCTATATAATTTATTTTCGGTTGTTATATATGAACCAAATTGTTTTGGGTTTCTGCTGTCACTGCTGATGGAAAAACTTGCAGCAAATATGTTATAGTAGGATACGGAGCCGGATCTTGAAATTAAAAAAAAAAAAATAGCATACGGAACTGGATCCTAATGAAAGTAAGTGTTGTTATAAATTTTCTGATCTGCAGCAATCGGAGAGCTATTAAACCCATTGTTTTGATATTCATTTTCTTAGTAATGTTATATTAATTTAGGATTTTATGTTTATTATATTACAAAAAATAAAATTATCTCCTACACACATAAAAGTATGTAAGGTTCATATGGGGCCATTTGAGTGTGTAAGGTTCATATGGGGCCATATGAAGAGAAGAGAGAGAAAAATAAAATATAGGCCTTATTTACTTTTATATGTGTGTAGGATCTATGTTACACCGATCGATACTGACTCGGGACACGACATGATACTTCGGCACATTAATTCTAGAAAGTGTTAGATGTCGACACATTTGGACAAGTTTTAATATTAAATAATATTTTTAATTTATGTAGTGTATATTATATTTAATATTTAATAATTTAACAAAAAAATGAACCTAAACTTATAATACCCATCAATTTTGCAAAAAAGTATAAGATATAACAAATATTTATATTAAACTCAATAAAATAGTAATCCTACTCCGACAAATCTATTAGTTGGAACTAAAAACGCATTGCAACGCAACCTTTGAAACCTTTTTAGAGCCTATGCAATGCATGTTAGAGCTTCGGAGAGTGTCGGATATAACTCGTATAGAAATAAAAGTATCTTGTATATCATAGAGACTTTAAACCCATTAATTTAAAGTTTACCTGCAATTTCTTCCCAAGATTTCTTCACGACTATACTCTGTAAGCTCTAAGAAGCTATCAGATGCAAAGATCTGTAAAAACAAATACAAACATTACCCTCCTACGTACAGAAATGCATTATTTTTGGTGCAACATAAATGATATAAAAAATCTTACAATGGGGTTGTCAGGTAGCCTTGGATCAGTAATGACAAAGTTCTTCTCGATACGTTCAAGAGTGGTAGCAAGATCAAGACCCTTTCTTTTTTCCCTCTTCAGTATCTTTTTATCATCAAAACTATCAGGCCTCTCATCATCATCACTAGTCTCAGAGCTATCTGTTGAAAAAAAGTATTTCAAAATAGTTTAAGTTGTTATTCTGTTTGAAATTCAACAGAATATTGTTTCGGTTGTTGCTGTAATTTTGTATAGGATAAGATTGTTATTCTGTTTCTATTTGAATTAGTATAGGATAAGAGAATAAGTTTGTTTCCTTTATTATAGTTAGTTGTTTCCTTTTTTAAGTTGTATATAAATCACCTCAGATTAAGAGGAAAGTATGAATGAGAATGAGATACCAGGAATTGGTACTGTACATTTAACATGGTATCAGAGCCTGGTTCTGATCCAATACGGGTATAACCAGCATCCACTCTTAACCCACCCAAATACAATTTTTTTCTCCCCAAAACTCAACGACACCAGCATCCCCTCTTCACCCACCCAAATACCAATTTCTTTCCCCCAAAACTCAACACCACCAGCATCCTTCATTTTATTTTATTTTCTCCCATGGAAAACCCCAACGACCCCAACAACTCTAACCCCAACAACACCACCACCTCTCCTGAGACAAACACCCATTCCCCATCAAATCCTCCTCCGATTGTCATCCATCAAGATAATTCTTCCTTTCCGGTCACTATTATTCTTGATGAAACCAACTTCCCAATATGGTCCCAACTCATGGACCTTCGAATCGGTGCCCGCAACAAAGGTGGGTACCTCACCGGCGAAACCGCGAAGCCTCCCTCCGATGACCCTTCCTATGGTGGTTGGGTTACCGAAAACAAGCGCGTCAAGAGCTGGCTCATCGATTCTATGAGCCCCTCCTTGATCCCTCGATTCCTCCGATTGGATTCTGCACAAGAAATCTGGGATGCATGCAAACGGACATTCTATGACGGCTCCGATGAGACATGTTTATTTGAACTCAATCAACGGTCGTTCTCCACAAAGCAGAATGGCCGCCCCTTGCCCACATACTACAACGAACTTCTTGCAATCTTTCAAGAAATTGACCACCGCACGGCATCTCAAGCCACCACCGTTGCTGGAGTTGTTCAATCGCACTCTGCTATGGTCCGTCTGCGAGTTCATATTTTTTTAAGCGGCTTAGACTCTGATTTGGACCACCTTCGCGGGGAGATCCTTCGCAAGGAACCCAAACTTGATCTTGAAGGTTCCTATGCATTTGTTCGTCGGGAAATTACCCAGCGTCAGTCTATGGATACTTCTCGGGCTCACTCTGATTCAACTGCTCTGTTGACTCGTCCTCCTGCACGGCCTTCTCAACCGCCTCAACCGCGCCACTCTTCATCATCTGGAAAATCAAGTACCATCGTGTGCTCTCATTGTGGTATGACTGGCCACTCCAAGCAAAAATGCTTTGAATTAATCGGCTATCCTGATTGGTGGGACCCCAACAAACAACCTCGCAGGAAAACTACCACTGTAGTCTCCACCGCTGTCTCCTCTGTTCCTGCCACTCCACCTTCTCATCCAACGGCGAACATTGCCCACCATGGCACAATTGGTAACCCCTTTGCTTTCTCTATATTGTCTAGGAATACTGATTGGATAATTGATACGGGAGCTTCAGATCATATGATCCGAGATTCCTCTGTTTTAACAAATTTTTGCCCTTCACCTCAATCTTTTATTTCTACTGCTAATGGAGGCACATCTCCTGTCACTGGCCAGGGTTCTCTTTCTCTATCTCCTTCGTTGCATCTTGATTCTGTTTTAGCTGTGCCTTCCTTGGAATCTAATTTACTTTCTGTTCGCCAACTAACATCCTCCTTGAACTGTTTTGTCACTTTTTGGCCTACTTATTGTACCTTTCAGGACATCTCCACCAAGACGACAATTGGCTGTGGTGTTAAAAGAGGAAGCTTATACTTTCTGGATCTGAATTGGACAAATGATCGATCTCCTGCTCAAGCTTGTTCTACCTTGGCTACTGATAAAGCTCGTGAAACCATTTGGTTATGGCACAAAAGATTAGGACACCCCTCCTTTAGCTATTTACAAAAGTTGTTCCCTACTTTGTTTTTTAACTTAAATAATTCTGATTTCTCATGTACTGTGTGCGAAATGGCTAAAAGTCATCGCATTCCTTTTTCCCCAAGCATTAATAAAAGTACTCTTCCATTTCAAGTAATTCACTCAGATATTTGGGGCCCTGCCCGCATCCCATCTTTTTCTAAAGCATATTATTTCATTACTTTTATTGACGAATTCTCTCGAATGACTTGGGTCTCTTTGTTAAGACACAAAAGTGATGCATTTACTGCCTTTAAACACTTTCATGCCATGGTCCGCACCCAATACAGTTCCACAATCCAAGTTTTTCAGTCTGACAATGGGGGGGAATATTTGTCAAATACCTTTACCACATTTATGCTTGACAATGGAATCCGCCACCAAACCTCATGTTCCCATACCCCTCAACAAAATGGCCTAGCTGAACGAAAAAACAGACATCTCCTAGAGGTTGTGCGAGCCTCTTTATTTGGCATGAATGTCCCTAAAAGGTATTGGGGTGAAGCCGTACTCTCCGCTGCCTACCTTATTAACCGCACTCCATCAAGTGTCCTCCACTTTAAAACCCCTCAAGCTGTCCTCCATTCCCATTTTTCCATCCCTCATGTCAACAATCTTGAACCCCGCATATTTGGATGTAGCGTTTATGTTCACAAACCCAAAGCATTGCGCAGTAAACTAGACCCATGTGCAACCAAATGCATCTTTGTTGGATACTCAGACTCAAAAAAAGGGTATCGTTGCTTCGACCCCATTCAGCACAAAATGCATGTCACACTCGAAGCTTCATTCTATGAGGATGAGCCTTTTTTTATCTCAGGGGGAGCCCTTCTCCTTCACCCAAGCTCATTGGAGGAGAAGTGCTTGTTGAAGGAGAGCTTTGTGCAGAAATACCACATACTACAGTGCAATCACCACTGCTGCCCCAAGCTATGAAGCACGGATACGGCTAAAAAAAAATTTCTACGTATCGGATACGCGTTTAATTCGTTATTTTACGGGACCAATTAAATTCGGTCCAATGGCTAATTTTTGGGAAAAAAAAAAAGCCCTAAATCTAAATTTAACTCACAGTTAGTCCGAAACTCATTCTCCCCAAATATGCTATCTGAAATGGAGGCTGAGAGTTAGAGCTCCATCCAGTCTCCTTCTCCCCTGCAATCTTGCCGTCTTCCGACTCACCTCCGACGACTCACGTCCGCCGTCTTCCTCTCCTCGTCGTCTGCTGAGATTCATCCTCTCGTCGAATCTCAGCGTCCAAGTCGGTTTTTTTAATCCCTCAGACTCTCACTCTTCTCTCTTTCGTTTTTATGTGCCTCAGCCGCCTCGTTATCAGTTTTTTTGTTTTGCCGTTTTATGTTGGTAAATTAAGCCATTTAAGTGCCTTTGCCATTTCAATTTTTTTTTTTATATTTGCTTCTTTCAATTTTTATTTTTAACATGATTCTATATTTTCTCTATATGGTTTTTTTTTATTTTGTTGCTTTTATTTTTTGCTTTATATAAATTAAAAATAATCACACCATTCTGCCATTATTTTTAATGCTTTTATTTTTAATTGAGTATTATTAATAGCACTCCATATTCACATATAGTTGAGGTATTATTAATTTTGTATGTATAATCTATTAATTGTGCTTATGATTTTCCTTTTACTATATTTTGTTAATGTGAAATACACTTTATATTTAAAAAAATGTTTTTATACTAAGACGTATCGGAACGTATCGAAATAGTAGTATTTTCTAAGTAACGTATCGACATCACGTATCGGGAACGTATCGAAAATGCCGTGTCGGTATCGGTGCTTCGTAGGCCCCAAGCATCTGATACAGATATACGTTCACCTCCTTTAACACCACTACCCGAGATGTCACCTAGAGATGTCCCTGAACCTGTACAACAGTCCACATCCGAGGTATGTTCTCAAACTGCACCCATTAATTCCCCTCCTGCTACTCCTTCCTCAAACCTCCCTGTTCAACAAATAAGATGCTCTAACCGACCCAACAAAGGTGTCCCAAAGGCATTATATGAACCTGATCCCAAAGCAAAAACTAAATATCCCATAAGCAACTATGTGTCTACTCATAGAATATCTGGATCATATGCTTTAACTATAAATCAGTTATCCTCTGTACATATTCCTAACAATACACAGGAAGCATTGGAGGATCCAAATTGGAAAGAAGCTATGGACATTGAAATGGAAGCTCTTCAAAAAAATGCAACATGGGATCTTGTTCCTTTGCCGCAAGGAAAGAAAGCAATCGGATGTAAGTGGGTATTCAACCTGAAAATCAAAGCCGATGGGAGTATTGACAGGTACAAGGCAAGGCTAGTTGCCAAAGGGTTTACACAAAAGTATGGGATAGATTATCAAGACACATTTGCTCCGGTGGCCAAATTAAATACCATTCGAATATTACTATCATTGGCAGCAAACCGAAACTGGCCTCTCAAGCAATTTGACGTGAAGAATGCCTTCTTGAATGGAGACTTGCAAGAAGAGGTTTATATGGAGCTTCCACCTGGGGTAAATCTACAAACCAAAGGAAAATCTGAAGTATGCAAGCTGAAGAAGGCTCTGTACGGGTTAAAGCAATCACCTAGAGCATGGTTTGGAAGGTTCTCACTTGCCATGAAGAATTTTGGATACAAACAGAGCAATGCCGATCATACACTCTTCATAAAACATCACAAAGGCAAGGTAACTGCTTTAATTGTCTATGTAGATGATATGGTCTTAACTGGAGATGATCATAATGAGATGGAAGAATTAGAAAAATACCTAAGTACTGAATTTGAGATGAAGAATCTAGGACAACTTAAGTATTTTTTAGGAATTGAAATATCGAGGTCTAAACATGGCATATTCCTCTCACAAAGGAAGTACACTATGGATCTCTTAAATGAAACAGGAATGTTAGCCTGTAAACCAGTTGAAACACCAATGGAGATGAATCACAGGCTAGGCATTTATCCGGATCAAGTTGTCACTGATATTGGAAGGTATCAAAGATTAGTTGGAAGACTAATCTATTTATCACATACTAGGCCAGATATCTCCTATGCAGTAAGTGTAGTTAGTAGATTTATGCATTCTCCAAGCATAGATCATATGGAGGCAGTATATCGGATTTTGAGATATTTAAAGGGATCCCCGGGAAAAGGCCTACTGTTTTCAAAAAATAACTGCTCATCCGTTATTGGTTTTACTGATTCTGACTGGGCAGGAGACAAAACGACGAGGCAATCAACATCCGGTTACTTCACATTTGTAGAAGGAAACCTTGTCACATGGAAAAGTAAAAAACAGAAGGTGGTAGCTAGATCAAGTGCAGAGGCTGAGTATAGGGGAATGGCTCAAGGAGTTTGTGAATTGCTATGGGTTAAAAGTGTCCTCAAAGATATGGGAATTAACTGTCAACAACCTATGAACCTGCATTGTGATAATAGTGCAGCAATTGCTATTGCACACAATCCAATTCAACATGATAGAACTAAACATGTTGAAGTGGATCGACATTTCATAAAGGAAAACTTGGATCGAGGTATCATTCACTTCCCATTTGTTAGATCCGAAGAGCAGCTTGCAGACATCCTAACTAAGGCTGTGTCAGGAAAAGTCCTCCATGAAGCAATAGGCAAGTTGGGCATGATTGACATCTTTACACCAACTTGAGGGGGAGTGTTGAAAAAAAGTATTTCAAAATAGTTTAAGTTGTTATTCTGTTTGAAATTCAACAGAATATTGTTTCGGTTGTTGCTGTAATTTTGTATAGGATAAGATTGTTATTCTGTTTCTATTTGAATTAGTATAGGATAAGAGAATAAGTTTGTTTCCTTTATTATAGTTAGTTGTTTCCTTTTTTAAGTTGTATATAAATCACCTCAGATTAAGAGGAAAGTATGAATGAGAATGAGATACCAGGAATTGGTACTGTACATTTAACACTATCCTCAACAATTTCTTCATCATTGAAGCCTTCGTTACTGGACTGACTTTTCCTGATGAACCTGAAGCATAGATTTTATAAAGACAAAATTTATGAAATTATTAGGATTACACAAAATACAGATTCAATTATAAAACATTTAGAGATTATGTCATGTCAGCTATCAACTCTCCCAAAAAAATTTAAGTTATTGAATAAACACACGATTTTATTATTATTATTATTATTATTATTATTATTATTATATATATATCGGAGATTGATCCGTTTATAATTTTTTTTATAAACTTTTATAAGAGTAAACACCCTTTTTAGTCCCTGACAATATTCATGAAATCCTTTTTAGTCTCTGGCAATAAAAAAGGACAAAATAGATCCCTAAAATGATGAAAAAATGACCAAGGAGTACTTATTAAAATTGACAGAAGGACTAAAATGGCCATTTTTTCATAATTTTAGGGATCAATTTGATCTTTTTTTATTGGCAGAGACTAAAATGGATTTCATGGATATTGCCAAGGACCAAAAATGGTGTTTACTCTTTTTATAAATTACACTATATTCTCTCGGGAGAACATAGTGTAACCAGTAGGAGAAGATATTATAGTTTGTAAGAGTTTGTAAACAAAAATTAAAGTTTGTAAACAAGAAATTTGTAAAATAACTTGTCCCATATATAATATAAAACTCCAATTATTTGAAGATGAGATAAGAGTTTTGAGATGTTACATACAATATTTCTTGAGATGTTAGATACAATATATATATATATATATATATATATATATATATATATATATTTTGTATCTAACATCTCAAGAAATTTTTATTTTTTTTTTTGAAAATGAAAGAAAGAAAACTATACCCCATGAAAGAACGGCGACGAGAACTTTTGTGTTTCTTTTCAGAAAGCTCAATGATTGGCTGCATTGAATTTCTGTCACCTGCATGTGATTTACGTCTAAATGAAGCAACACTCTCAGATTTTCTCCTTGATGAATATTTTGCTTTGTCTTCAGAATCATCATCATCATCACAAGCTGATTTTCTGATCAAGGGACGGTTTGCTGATTCACTCAATGCCCGTGGACGCCTCACGGCTTGTACCAACTCAGATACTGAAGTGTTTGCCTTCTCTTTCTGACGAGCTGCATGCGCAATTTAATTAATTAATTAATTAATTATATGTAAGCTTTTAGTTTAGTTAAGAATGTAACCATAATTTCTTTCAACTTGCATGTAACTTGTGCATAGCATTATAGCATGGTTGGAATCTTCTACATCATTTGGGTGTATACCAATCGAATTGATCTCGATTTACTGACATGTTTACGACTAACGGAATCATGCAGTCTAACATTAGATTCTAATTATAATTAACGTACAACGTTGGTTATTATGTTCAATAAGTCTTGTCAAAACTTGACCTTATATATTAGGATTTACATTTTTTTTATTGGAATTATAAACCTAAAAAAAAAAAAAAAAAACTAATAAATCAAAGAAAAACAAGAAACATCATCCAGGTAAAATATCGCAGATGTTGCAAGGTTCCGGTCCTGTCCAAGGTAATGTACCCTTAATATACGTGTCCAAAAAGTAATGCAAAGATTACACCCGCTAAAGTCAAATGTTTTCCTTGATATATGTAACAAAATAATAACGCAGGGGTAACACTTCACCTAAGGTATACATATATTATAGTATTAACTAATTTATTAATCTGTTATTTGCATGTGATCTTAACTACAAATTTGTTGATTATCTTTCTAATTTAATGATTTAAAAATAATGTAAAATTAGTGAAAGACACGTCGAAGTCGAATACATACCATCATATCGAATCAAGGATTCGGGCAATCCATTGGGACGTATCATCTTTTCCTTGGACCCCTCCGTATGCTTGCTAACCTCCACTTGCATTCTGCCACATTTCCATACAAAGAAAAATCATAAAAATATGGGATTTATTATTTTTATGTTGCATAAAATATAATCTATCTCCTACACACATAAATTCACGATGGGTTCCATTTTACTTTTTCTCTCTTTTCCCCTAAAAATGAACCCCACCTATACCAATAAATGTGTAGAAGATAACTCTTATGACTACATGAGAAAACTATTACCCTAAAAATATTGTGTTTCCTACTGTTCCGTTCCATAATGCCTTTTTTAATTATTTGTTTGTCAACCTCATGCAATCAATACCAGCATATGAATAATGTGGCCTGAATATATAACTGTGACAAAGATATAAAGAGGTCCATTTGGCCAAAAATATTTATTTAAGAAAAATCATATATTATAGGCTCGACAATGGGATTCTTATAATTCCAAGTCCAGTTAATATTTCTTTTTCTACTTCCCATATCATATTTGGCATGAAAGACAATTTTCCTCCTTATGTTCTTAGAAATTTATAGCCTTTCGAGAGTAAAAAAAAAATTAAAAAAAAAAAATTACTGGGCTTATTGACCATTTCATTCATATTCTGAATTTTTTTTATTTTATTTCTTTTTCTAACTTATATATCAATATATTTTTCTTTTCAAATTATATATCAATTTGATCCTCTTTGATTAAATTTTGACCAAACTCTAATCATTAACAAATTGTTTATTCGATTAAATGTTAGTTCGATTTTGATTAAATAAGGGTATACTGATATATAATTTAAGAAAAAAGGAAAAAGGAAAAGTAATATAAAGATTAGGAATAAGGGTAAAATGAAGAAATAAAATAAAATGGTCACTCTAGCCAAGTGCCCACCCATAAAAGAAAAGATACGTAGATGTTTGGGATAATTATATTCATCACATTTCAAGTGTAGTCAAATAATAGGAACTTATCTCTTGATTTTAACTATTATAATTGACTATGTGTTTTTTTGTCACATCAACTTTTGAATATAATTAATAATAATAACATTTAAAAAGTAAGAGAATCAATTTTGAATGAAAATAATGGACATAATAACAGAGCGCTATTTGGCAGTTTCTTAAATCCAAAGAAAACGATATTACAGAGCAGTCATAATCATAATTGAGGTTGAAAATGAAACTCATCCCCCTTCTTATCTTAGAATTTGCATACGACACTTGTTTAATACAATGACCAAATCAACGACGAGTCAATTCCATGTCATTACAATATAAGGTCCCAAGTTCCCAACCACGCCATCAAATCAAATCAAAACAATGACAACAATAACACCAAAAATGAACTATGCTAGATTCAATTATTGATGTAGCACCAAAGAGAAACAATTAAATAAGAAAAAACTATGGTTTAACGTACCCGATAAATTTGAGTACTTTGCCATCGTCGTCCTTAATGGGTGCAATAGTGAGAAGGTTCCAAAAGGGAGTCCCATCCTTCTTGTAATTCAGTAACCTTCCACAATAAGTCATCCCTGTTTGCAGCGATTCCCTTATCTTTGCCACGTCATCAGGATCCGTTTCCGCTCCCTGTAAAAACCGACTGTACCCGACCCGACTCATAATTATAATCCGTTATTACCGTTTTCCATACAGTTATTACAGTTAAAAAGACCCTTGCGTTATTATTTTTCTTTCATTTTAATATCATGAAAAATATACTTACAATCTAAAACTTTTACAATATCTTATTATCCAATTTCAACGGTTCATTTTCGCCATTTTAATATTCATAGTTTATTGAAAATTAATAATTAATTAATAAGTGTGAACCAACAAATTATAACAGTTAGATTGATAGAAATTAAAATTTAAGATTTAACGAGGTTGTAAAACTTTAGGTTGTAAATATAGTGAAAGGATCCACTTACCACCAAATTTTTTTACAACTCTTACAACTAATTTAATTACCATTGATTTCCGTCAATCTAACGGTTATGATTTATTGAAAATTAATAACATTTATTGTGTCACATTTATTAATTTCTAATAAATTATAACTGCTAGATTGAGAGAAATCAACGGTGATTAAGTTGATTGTAAGAGTTGTAAATTTTCTTGGTGGTAAGTGGATCCTCCCCGTAAATATATACTCCCTCCTTGGCTCCTTTAATTAAAGGGTAAAATATTTCTCCACTTATCTACGGTGACCCTCAAAATTATGTTGTTTTGAATTAATGAAAGGTGTTTTTGTAATTTTATTTATTTTTTTATCATACAAATTTGACCCAAACCCCTTTCATTAATTCCCTAAAATTATGAAAACATTATCCATTAATTCAAAAGGACGTAATTTTAAGGGTCACTTATTGAATAAATACTTTATCCTTAATTAAATTAAATAAATATTAAATGAATTTATTATTTCCCATGTTGTAAGAGATAAATTTATTTTCTATATAAGCATAAAAGTGTATAAGTTTTATATTCTCTCTCCCATCTTCACATGCGCCTCGTACACTTCTATATATGTATATGAGATAAAATTTTAATTCTATAATAAAATTAATTAAAAATATTAGTGTACCAGTTCCTCCCTATGACCTCCTTGGATGTATAACCCGTCATCTTAAAGAACCCGGCACTGGCATACAAAATCGGGTAATCGGGTTTGGTAGCATCCGAAACGACGAAAGTTTGTTGAAACGCCGATAAAGCGTCCCTCAAGTCCTCCGAAACCCTAGGTATTCCCCGGGATTCCATGCCGCCTTCGTCGGAGAATTCGCCGGAGCTCCTCACGGAGTTGTTCGAGTCCCTCCTCGAACCGCCGGCGACCCTCGCGCTGGGCTCAGAACCGCCGGAGTTCCGAACCACCACTCCCTGCGTCTTTCCGGTCTCCGTATCCTTTTTCAGCACCAAACCCCACTCCGCAGCTCTCTGAGCCGCCGCGTCGGATTCTCCCGCCGCCGGCACAGGATCGCCGAGGACGGCTGCGAGTTTCGGCGGTGACCGTGGAATGGGATCCTTGAGGGCCATCCAGGAGGTGTTGGTGATTTCATCGGAAGGAATGGAGTCGCCGGCGATTGGTTCCATCCATGTCTTCCACGAGGAATTGGAACGCAACGGCGATTTGATTGGCTTCTCGGTGGTGGAGTTGGAGGAGGAAGGGTTGAACACTTCGAGCGAGCCACGAGGGTCTCTTGTAAATTGCTCCATCACCTTCACTCTCTGTTGAATTCATATATATATATACACAATGTTAATGTCAATTAATGATACAAATTAGTTAGTAATAATAAGACTCTGCATGTGTTTCTGAAACTTGTTAATTGTGTACTTCAATTCAATCTTGTTATTGTGTACTTCAGAACTAACATTTTTAGCTATCAGGATTAATATATGTTGTTATCCAAAGTATTAACCCAGGCTTGCCCTTACATGTTGTAGGGTAGTGTTTGTAATTGGAATGACATTGAACTTTGTTCATTCACTTAATTATGAGCTATGAAGCACCGATTCCCACGTGGCGTTTTCGATACATTCCAAATACGTTCTGGATACGACCATTTATTCGTCGATACGATATAATATGTTTCCGATAAACGTTGAAAAAAAATTCAAAGTATCGGTGCTTTATAGATTATGAGCACCTCAGAGTGTTTAAGGATAGGATTAATAGGAGTTGAGGAGGTAGACATCAATGATTATGTCAGAACTAGGAAACCACACTGTCTGTTATAATTATTGATGGAAGCTCTGCTTAGGGAAGAATCCTTCTTATGGTAGCATAGAACAGAATTGAAAGAAAATATTTCAATCTAAACTTGAATGCTTTATAAGCTTTTGGGGTATAAACTGACGTAGTACAAGGACAGTTGGAGAAGTATAAGAAAAGTTCAAACGTGAATTACTACAAAAAGAATCAGGTTGGATAGAGTATATATATATGATTGATAATATGCTGGAGTATAATGCATGACCAGACTAGGAAATACCTCAAGTTGAGCTGTGCTGGAATCAGGAATTCTGAAATTGGAAACTGGTTGGGGCTGATCAATTTGATGGGTTATGTACTTTTGTATTTTAATTTGTAGAAGAAACAGCTTTTAATGACAGGAGGAGTAAAAGTGGAAGAAAAATATAAAAAGGGAAAAAAAATCTGAATCATTGTGGAACAGGATTGGGTTCCCATCCCTGTTTAGCCAAACTTCACATGGCTATTGCATTTATTCCAATAATTTTATAACTAAAACCCTCTTCACTGAGTTCACTCTCAAATTCTACAACATTTGAGACATCAAAACTTTACTCAGTGTTCAGGAACTAAACAGTTTTTCTTTTTGCTTTTTAACATCTTAAAATTCTTACCTTCAATGATTTCTGGTCCCAGTAATTGACAGTCTGGCAATGGGTTGTCAAGCAAGAAAAGCAACATGAGCAGAGAACGTGTACATCTTCTTAATCTTTAGGCACGTTGATCTCTGCAGGCTCTACCCTCAAGGTTGTTCCCAGGATAACACTGTTTCTGTTTCTATGTCTGAGATGGTGGACTTATTGCAGAGGACAAGAGCAAAATCAGACAACCAAAAATGGAATATATGTACTCATTTTTGGGTCTGCAAATAAAAAGAAAGAATATTAATACACCCACTATCTTTCATAAGAGAAATTATTGCTTAACTATGAATAACAGGACCTTGCAGAAAGGCATGGTCATAAAGATAGGCACGTGAGACCAAGTTGGCAGATACGAGATGATACACGACCACAAATAATACTGAGTATCAGTATAAGTGGATAATTTTCCCATAAAGTTGGCTGGAAACGATGATTGATGTTTACCTCTTTGATGTATCTGCTTGCCAGTTCTGAAATGACTGGAAGCAAAAGTGGTTCTTTGATCAAGGATACCTAGGATAAAGGATACCTAGGATAAGTTATCGCTCAAATATCAACCATTCACAAAGAACTTGGAATATTTCAAGAACCAAATATATTGAAACTCACTTATTAAGGAAATAAAATTTTCCCAACACTTATTTTCTTCGTTCAAGATTCAAACCATACATGTATAATTAAGTTTGAATTAAGTCAACTGTGCAATGTTATTATCTATGATGGTGGGATATCAAATGATGATAGCTCAATTGACGCATTGGAGCCGAATAGTTTGGTTTGAGAGCATGTATTCGATCCTTATCAGTATCAATTTTTGGGAGGGATTTAAAGTCTTAATTCGGGATCCACCCCAAACAGGATTGCCTCCCATGAAGAATATCAATGATTTATTCAAAAAAAAAAAAAATCTATAATGGTTGGATGAGAAGAGATTTGAACAATGTCATAAATTTCAACGATAGGAATATGTTAAAAACAATTCTCTTCAAATTAAAATTTTATTTGTAATGTAGGACTAAGCATTGGTGGGATTTGTCGGGTGAAGATGACGAATAATAAGTCATACCACCATAAACCCGCAATTATAAAATTGCCAAAAGTTTTACAGTTGAAAAACAAATTGAAAAAAGGGTTTTATGAAAAAAGGGTTTTATAGAGATTCGTTTTATGTTTTTTTTGTAGGATAGTGAGTGAAAATTGTGTTATAATTATAAGCCCATTGAAAAAAGGTTATTTGACACGGACACGTGGGCATACGACACGACACTCGACACGTTAATTTCTAAAAATATTAATTTTTTTTTTTTGATATTAAATAATACTTTTAATTTATGTGGGGTATATTATATTTAATATTCAATAATTTAATAAAAAAATGAATATAAACTTATAATATTCATAAATTTTGCAAAACATAATATATTACAAATATTTATATTAAACTCAATCATAGTAAATCCAACGAAGTTACTCTCTTAATAAACTAAAAACTCAACGCAATGTAAACTTTAAACCTTTTTTTGAAGCCCATTGAAAAAAGGTTATACGGATATTGTGGCAAAACAAGTTTGCACGGTTGAATTCTATTTTAGGCAAAAAGATGGTGCAAACTAATATCAAGCTATCAAGAGTTAGTGTTGGGGCTGAAATTACTGTTTGAGCAGAAGTCGAAGCTGACGCTTGGGCATAAATTATCAAATTAATTCTCTATTTATGAAAGTTAATTTTAAAGTTGTGTCGTTAATAATATTTTAACTATATTAAAATAATATTATGTTAGGTACAATTTTTTTTTATAATAAAAATTAAGCTCTATTAAGGAAGCTCTACCTCACACAAGTACAACAAAAAAATAATAATCACCCACTTCAATAACAACTAAACAAAATAAAACTACACACTATTATGATGCTTAAATTTAAAACTACCAAAAATTACTCACTAACATATTCTTAATATTTTCTTCATCTTAAAAGTTACTCTTCTCCTCAAAAATAAGATCAAGTAATTGAATAATTTTCATATCTATATTTGCCTCTCCGTTACTAACTTACTATTGATTGGAAAAGATCATTTAGCAATGACCATTTCTTTCCTCTTCTCAGAATTATTCGTGCCTAACTTGGTGGCTAACTCCATGATCTTTGGTGCCTCAGATGCTTGAATTGATCGGACTGGATGATAAGTTTCAGTTTCCCCACATGTTTCTCCATGTCTGGCTCTCTTATACGATACCAAGTTATTACGTATATGAGGTTTTTTTTATGAAAATTGAGCTCCTTTTTAATAAAATTCCTTTTGAAGAAAACTTGACACAAGTTACACCAAAAAATTTCAGTGATACGTTTCGGTCAATGAAACTTGATCTTCCTAGTTAAGCCTACTTTTATTGTCACTTTTATACAATTTGAAAGAAATACTGACCCAAAGGGCCGCCGGCAGAGGGTTGATTTTACGCTATACATAAATTGTCTCATACAACACATAAAAATGGATAAAATCCACTAAAAAAAAAAATGAATCTCATATATATTTTGTATATATATATATATATCCATATAAAATATGAATAAATTGACTAACCAGCCTATTATTAATAACTAGTCTTTGACTAAATAAAAAAGTGAATAACTCTTATACCAAAAAAAAAAAAAGTGAATAACTCATTCATATATATATTGTGTGTTATATGAGAGTTAATTATAGGAAAAGTTGTGTTATATATATATATATATATATATATATAATATATATATATACTCATACAAAAAATATGATTTGTGCAAAGAGTTTGAAGAAATATTATATATATATATATATATATATATATATATAATATCCACATAAAACAATATTTTCCTATACACACATATATATATATATATATATAAAATATATAAAATATATATATATAATATAACACGCAAAACGAATAACATATAATTCTACACACACAACATTTTGTGGACACACATTTTAAACATAAAAGAAAGAAAGAAAGCACCTAATCACATAAATTAATTTTCCTACCACATAAAAACCTATAAATTAACCCCAAAAATCACCTAATCACAGAAAAGAAAGAAAGAAAGCACATCCTGTGGAGAGAAAGAGAAAACACGAGAAATAAAGGTAGATTGAGATGAGATGGTGATGTACAGTGACAAGTGAGTGTAACCTCAAATCAGATGGAGTCTGCTGATCAGGTCCCATTACCACGTGAACTGCTTTTTCGATACTTGAAGCGCTTTTGTCCTTGTCTTACATCGCTTTCGGATTTTACTAGCTCCCTCGAAATTAGAAATTTAGAATTGGTATTAAACCATTTTTTTTTTTAAAAAAAAAGTGCTCTTCTCAAGTGAAAATAATTAAGTCAAATAGGTTTTTACAAAAAATTTTATAAAAAATGTCAAAAATATAATTTTCTTTAAGTTATATTAGTTTATTTTAGATTTAATATTTTAAACAAATTTTAAACTAAATTTTTTATATAATCATAAATCAATTTTATTTAATTTTTAAAACTTTTTTAAATTAGTTTAAGTTATATTTATAATATTTTTTCATTTACAATTGAATTTTAAACGTTAATTTTTGTCAATTTAATAATTAAAATTTAATTGTAAAAAATTATAAGTAAAAAAAGTTATAAATATAATATTTTTTAGTTTAAAAATTAGCTTTTAGTTTAAAAAAACCATGGGTTCACCGGTGTCGCTTCTAATTGTTATAATTTATATACTCATCCCTCAGAATCCTCTCAACCAGTACTTGTTGCTCTTGATAATTGGTCTTTTGGTGGCGACAAGATCTTTTATTCTAGTGCCACATGGCCCCTAATCAATTGCAAAAATAAGGTGCAAAAAGACAAGAAGTTTTAGAGTATACTACTGAATTATCTATGCGATCTCCGGCGGAAAAGATCATCGCATTGGTAAATCAACACTTTCATCTTGTTATCAAGCTCTGAACGGTACTTATGGTGGAAATATAAACATGAAGGAACAACAAATAAAAAAGCGAACATGTTACTTGAGAATTATGTGAAATAAAAAAAATTTATCTTATTATTTTGTGCTATTTTTGAACTTTAAAAGACTTTAGCATTCTAACTTATAAATATCAACCACAAATAAAATCTGCAACTAATGGGCATTGATTGTTATGTAAAACAATTATAGTTATATACTTAATAATTCATTCTTTATTATAACCACCAATGAACCTTCTCCTTTGTATTATTATTCAATATGATCCCGTCTTATTGTTTTAATCGTACACAAAATTTGCTACAAAATGAAATCAATTAATATACACGAAGAAAAAAATTTAAATGTTATGCTGATTGTTCATTTTGTTTAATTGCACTTTTATTTATCACAATATGATTATTCATTTTATTTAGATATTTGTTTCTAAAATATTTACAGCAGTAAAACTAATTATCTTAATCATACAAAGACGGGTTTGTTAGACAGTAAATATAAGGGTCATATAACCAATCAAATATTTAAATTTCATAACATAACTATAAATATAAATAATTTTTCATACTTTGGAAACATGTTAAAAAAATAAAATTAAGATTAAAAAATAAAAAAAATAAGACGTTAAAAAATTAAAAAAAATAAAAAAATGTTGACGTTCGACACGGGACACGTTTTGTGAGCCTTTGGCCCTCCGGGCCGAGCTCATTTTGCCACCTCTAATTGTCAACATTTTCTATCAACTTATAATAGGTTTTCGTATTTATCCATATATAAAAGGTTCTTATATTTACGTCTAGATCATTATGTATCTATTTTTTTGTAGTTGTACCATATATATTAGATAAAGAGTTCAAAAATATTTGAGTTAGTACGTTAACATTATAACAAACATTTTATAGTTGAAGTTAAATGTGGTAATATCAAAAGACCATTCGCTTACCAAACAAAAAAAAAAGACCATTCATTTGCTTAATTACATAAGTATAAATAATTGTTCACAATATATATATATATATATATATATATATATATATATATATATATATATATAAACATATATTTAATGCATCATATTTAATCTGAATAGGGTTAGTTTAGATGCTTGTTTTAGAAATATTTACAGCAATAAATCCAATGATCAACCACAAAAAGATAGATTTGTTAGAAAATAAATATAAAAAATAATGTGCTGGCGGGCGAACTCTACTATTTGGCGGGCTGGCCCTCCAGGTCCCATTTTACCACCTCTAATTATCAACAATTTATATCATCATGTAATAAATTTTTATACTTAAAAATAATAAGTTATGTCTAATTTATATTTTAATGTCACATATAATTTTAAAAAATTAAATATAACTATAAGTGTAATTTTACTTTGATTTTAAGTATATATATTCAATTCATTTGATTTACTTTCCAAAGAATTGGCTGGTATTACTCCACAATTCGATATCATGACTAATTTTGTTGATTGTAAGTTTAATAATAACATCGGTTAAAAATAAAACTTCTTCCATTTGTTTTGGACAAAAATTAAAATAATCATTAAATATTTTTAATTTTTAAAAAACATCAATAGTACAAAAATTAAAATAAGAAATAGAAATTTAATTATAAAAGAAGAAGAGCGAAATTTTAATTTAATTACAAAAAAATGTTGGCAGGCCGGTCCTCCGGACTGAATCCAGTTTGCAAACTCTAATCGTCAGCATTATATACCAGCAAGTAATAAGTTTTATATTCATCCACATAAAAAAATTCTTATAGTTGCATCAAAGTTTTTATATTTTATTTCAGAGATGGATATTCATTTATAACAATCAGAATTACAAAATAATAATAAATAATTATTTTTTTGAAAGGATTTGTGTCAAATTTAGATTTTAAATTTTAAAATTACAAACCAAGCATTCAAAAAACAGTAAATATTTTATTTTTAGATTAGACGCTCGAAATCCTTTTTTTTGAGTTAAATTCAGGTATGAAAATTTAAAGTTTAAATTTTTTAGTTTTTGTTTGAGTTAAATTTAGAATTTAAATTTAAGAAATACAAAACAAGCATTCCAAAAATAGTAATTTTTTTGTTTTTAAATTAGACGCTCGAAATTCTTTTTATCCTTTTGAAATAGATATTAAAATTTAAAGTTTAAATTAGTTAGTTTTTGTTTGAGTCAAATTTAGAATTTAAATTTTAAAAATACAAACCAAGCTTCCAAAAAACAATAAATTTTTTGTTTTTAAATTAGACGCTCCAAATCGTTTTTATCCTTGTTAAACATATATTAAAATTTAAAGTTTAAACTTGAAATATTTGAGTCAAATTTATATGAAATGCTTTTGTTGAGAAATAAGTTTGTTGAAAATGTAGAGAAGGAAAATGGTGTGAAATAAGTTTGACTCACTATAAATTGTTAATATCAGGTCTTTCCAAAACAATGTGCTATAAGTT